>JAOUQT010032268.1:0-11393 GCA_025769995.1 Xyliphius kryptos
AATATGAACGTAAGAGCCGCATGGAACCGGGCAAAGAGCCGCATGCGGCTCGCGAGCCGCGGGTTGGCCATCCCTGGTGTAGAGACTCTTTACAGTACAGTACATTGCTAGGTTCATAACAATACTTGTGCGTCAATGTGAGAAGGACCAACCAATACAAAAAATCTTATACTGGGATTTCCAACCTCAGGCCACATAAAATATCTTCAATTACACAATTTCAAAACATAGGGATGGAATTTAGGCATATTCATTCATCTTTTACTTAATCCACACCGGATCGTGGGTCAGCTGTGGCCACCTGACAACTCTGGACTAAAAGGCTACCCTACTGTAGATATGGAAGGCACATTTACACACATTAACACATGCAATTCTGAGACACCAATTAACCTAGAATGCATTTGTTTTGAATGTGGGAGGAAACCGGAGCACCGACCATTCCACTCAATTTAGGGATATATTTTTGAATTTTTTATTTTTAAATATTTTATTATTTAATAATATTTAATAATTTGTATACAACATGTCACATGTCAAAAGAATATAAAATTACATTTAGTATTTAGATGTAGTATTCATAACTTTAGTCAGAAAAACATCAACTTTATATAGAAACACTTTATAATTTATATAACTATAATATACAGTATATATAAAATAAAAAAATATAAAATGAAAGCCAATACTTAAAAACTCACAAGTGATTCCAAAAGATAATCTCGCATCTCATAATCATGCCCACAACAAGCACTGAGGTGAAGTTATTTATAATAGGTCTATCAATAGTCAGCATCATACAGTTCACTGGTGAGATGATTCATATGCAATTCACACTGAAATAGAGCTTACCTAGAAATGTACATCCTGGTTTGATTTACACTCCTCAGCCATGTTATAAGATATGATTGTATCTCTGTAGCAATATTGCAATCTCAAGGACACGGGATGCCATTAGAGGACAGTTTATGTGAGTCACAACTCATCACAGCCAAAAGGCTGAAACACAGTTTGGCAGGGAGCCTGGCACTCACTATGCTCAAGTCCACTCCACTCAACAAAGGTATAAGGGAAAGGAGATTAAAAGCAGCATATTTAATTAACATATATGATGGCTTATACAAGCAGTTGGTCGATGCAATAGTACTGCATGGAATCCGGAATGAAAATGGAGGTCCTGCAATCATGTGTTTCTATGACCCCAGGTGAACAACGGACACAGAGTATATGTAACATCATCCAATCTAACTGCAATTCATTTAAACAGAGATTTCCTAATTCCCGACTTTAGCTAAAAACTGTGAAAATGTTTAATCTATAGCTAATTGAAATTACTGTCTGAGAGGAGACTCCCTAGGAGAGATTGCACCTTTTCATATTTGAAAGAGATCTCCTTGCCACTATTATATGTCACACTTTTTAATCAACAATTTCTCACACTGTCACTAAATACAGCCTGGAATGTGCCATACCTGACCTGCTCCCCAAAGGAATATCACCTTTAACCTTCAACATATCTAAAAAGCATACACATGAGTATGCGCAGAATGTAATGTCCAAAGAGGATTTAAAGATCCTCAGCAATGTAGGGGCCATTGAAATTCAAAATTTTAATACTTTATATAACAAATAATAATAATTAAATTAGGTATGCGACCCTGAAAGACAACCCTGACATGTACTTGATAATTTGTATAATATAGAGCACACCATAAAACAATTCGTATGTCTACATTTGCCTGGTCAGGTCACAATCATACTATGAGACTTTGAAACTGATAAAGCAGAGACCTATAAAATCTGGTGTTTTTATATGTTTCTCATATTTACGTATGTGTATATTGTAAATGAGCTAGTGGTCAAATCAAAGCCAGTAAAACCATACCCAGATGTCATGTATAAATGAGGAAATGCTTCATGGACCCAGAATCACACTGTAGTCCAGCCTATCTAATGCCAGGGTCAGAGAATAGAAAAAGAGTGGAACAGCCTAAATAGTCAAACATCCCAATGGATGGATAGAGAGATTACCTGAAATAAATGCCTTGCCTTCAGCAATGACAAACCCTGCACTGTCTGGAAGACATTAAATTGCTTGAGAATCGGGCAACAAGGCACCCCAAAGAATTGTGTGGTGAACTCCGAAAAACAGAACAGACAATAAGATTATTTTCTTCTCTACAATGCACCACAAAAAGCCTGGCCAAACAACACACAACTATGCTAATCTTTGTTAAATACGGCAAAGACATGATATAAGACATCCATTGGCTGGACACAATAACTATAGCCAGATGTCTTGTTGTTGAAGGACATCTCATTTAAAATGCAAGAAACAATACCACCAACCCAACATTTGCCACTGGACTAGTAGACAAAAAGTATCTATGTCTATAAATCACTAATACAGCTGTTTATGACTTTGTGAAGAAACCATGACATTCCATATCAGAATCCAGTAAAAACAATGTACAGTAGTATGCACTGTGATTTTCTTTTGAGTTATGAAATATCAAAGTAATATAACATTACTAATTTAAGCTTACTTCTTATTGGTGATGATCAAATTGACAAAGATATGACAAAAAAACAAGTAGTTTTTTTAGTACCAACACACAAAATCTACCACTAATGAAAGCCTTTGTGTGGCCAGTAGCCACAAATTGATATGAAGCCTGGACACTGAAAAAGAAAGATGTATTCAGGCTTTTGAAAACAGGTTTTTGAGGATGATGAAGATGAAGACCACTGAGCAAATCTACAAGAGGGCTGAAGCAGAAAAGGATTTTCGGAAACCCTATAAATCCCCACAAGTTACATTTCTACTTTGACATTCTGTATTTAATAATAATAATAATCCACCAGATTAGTCACATAATAATCCAACAGATTCATCCTTGTACTTTCTTTCACTCAGTCATATGCAATGTTATGAACTCTATAATGAACTCTATGTACCAAAAAAAACTGAAATGAGAACAGCATTGCATCTAAAGAATCTGTTTGGCAGTCTAAGATGTACAAAGTGACAGCATCTGAAAGCTGCAAACCTGCACAACCAAACAATCACACCATTCGATCTGAAAACTACAGCTGAGATTTTAAGGAGGAAATAATAAAGATTGTAATAGAGATACCAAATTTCCCCTCACCTGTGTATGTCATGTGAGTGTCATATGAGAGTCTCATGAGCCCAGATTGCTGCACATTCATTTTGGTGTAAAAGTTTTGAAAGGGTGAGTCTCAATGTCTTACACAGAGCATTTTAATAAAAAGTCATCTCCAGAAGCCAGTTACTCCTTTTGGCTGTTCCTTCATGCAGAGCCTTGCCTAGTGACCACAAAACTTCACTGAGATAAATGATACAAAATTACAAAACAAATATGGATATAATTCCTTTAAATCCTTTTCAGAATGTTACTGAAGTTCTTCCCCTCATATAAAGGCACTGCTTAAGCTACAACTGGTGACATCACGGTCAACCTTACTATGGATAAAGAAATATAAGACATTTAAACCACATATAAATCTGTCAATGTGCAACAAACCACCTCTGTGCCAACAACACTGGCAGTTCATCTTAAAATAAAGCTTGTGTAAGCCTGGATCGTTGTTCATTAGCCATAGCCATTTATCAGACAAGATACCATACAAAACCCCCTGACTACCAAACGATGGTAGAGGACTGCACTCGTGCGTGAGTCCCACACAATATCTTGCGGTGTTGGATTAAATTTCATTGTCATTCCCGAAAATCATGTGGTTAAGCAATCCAGTCAAAAAAATTAAAATGAATAAATAGTCTATAGAAAATAATAATAATAATGAAGTGATTGATCAGTGCATTTAGTAAAGAGAATAATTCATAAAGAAATGTTATTCTAAAACACGCTTTATCCGGATACCAGTCTATTGCGAAGTAAAAGGGACCATTTTTGAAACACTATTCAATTTGAAAACAACAGCTGAGATTTTTAAGCAATTGTAATTGTTTAATCTGATCAGCTGTTCAGTTGTAATGAATTTATAGAGTAAACTACATACAGACATTAAGATAAAGACTTTTAGATTCTTACCCTATGTTCGCTGCTCCAGCTCTGGTCATGAGAACCATCACTAATGGAATCAGAATCACTCCTTTCTAGACTGTCCTCTTTTTCTTTAAATACTTTATGCATTGCTGTGTTGCCCATGGCAACTGTGATTGAACTTCATGTTATTACAAATTTAAAAGTGAATACTAATACTAAATCGATACTCCTTATGTTCCAATTCCACTGTGGAGCACCAAGCCACTTTACTCACTTGTTTGTTTGCTAGTGTGGCATCCAGCTTTATCCATAAACAGAAACAACCATCTAGTGCTGGCTTCCTCACTGTTAATTTGAGCCTCAGCTATTTTTACACCCACTAACCATGCATGTGAATGGATCCTCGGAGGTATGTTTGGAACAGAAGAGAGTGCACATGAGTGTACAAAGACTGGTGTAAAGGCCATTAGTGGGTGGGAGTGAGGTTGTAATCTACCAAATTGCAATTATAATATGTACAACACAGGCAATCTCTACTCTTTGGTGTAGCTGGTGATGGACAGTGGGGATTATTTGAATGAATTTTAGGCAGGAAAATGTTATTATTTTAATTAATTTTACATACAATTATTATTAATAACTTTTATCAAGTATTGCCACCATTAATAATAAATTGATCCCCAGAGGGAAATTATTCTCTGCATTTAACCCATCCAGGTGTGAACATTTGGAGCAGTGTGCTGCCCCCATTGAGGCGCACAGGGAACAGTTTGTGGGGGTTGGGTGCCTTGCCCAATGGCACTTCAGCCATGTCTTGCCTAAACTGGGGATTGAACCAGCAATCTCTTAGTCCCTATCCCTCTAGGCTATCCATTCAGCCACGGCTGACCCAAATAATAAAAAGTCATACCTAACAACAGAGCTGATAAATGCATTGGTACATTTCTCCAATCACAAAGCGAACAGAGTGGTAGTCCAGATGCCATGCCGTGAACAGCAATATTCAGCGCCACAAAAATAAAAACACTGATTAATAATGATAATGAGGATCAGAGGGTCAGCAGGTGGGAGGAGTAGACCAGAGCGTGTACATAAAGGGCTTTCAAAGTAAAGAGTAGTATTTTATATTGGGGGCCAGGTACATATTTTATATGTACAGGAGTCCAGGTGAGCTGCTCTAGAATCAGGTGATGTGCTCATGTTTGCGAGTGGATCCTAGCCACAGCATTATTAATCTATTTTAAGCGGCATATTGTCTTGTTAGCAAGACTGTAGAGCAGTAAATTGCAACAAGAAAGTGCAGTTCCTGCAGAAACTCTGATGTGTGTTGCCCCGGTGCATCCATGGGTATTAATGTAGTCTATAAGTCCCTGTGACAGTAATGTTGAACGAAGTTATAATTATTTCAGTATCTCAAATCATGTAACATTTTCATGAATCATAATGGCGATTGCACAGGCTCAACATTTGTGTATTTTATTGGGTAATATGTCATCTATAACTTACATTTTGTGTTAAAGAGGAGACCTAATGTAAAATATATGTGTACTGACCAAGAAATGGCAGAGATGTGGCAGTTTATAAAAAAAGGTAAAATCAAAGATCTTAGTATCTGTTTTGTTAAAATTTAACATGGAGGTCTATGGTAATATCTCAGGAGGTAGGTCTGATCAAATGATAATAACTAGATAAGGAATGTATCAATCAATTAGATATTTATACAGCTTACAGGGGAAACCCATATCTACCATGTAAAGTTTGTAGGTGAAAAAATAAGGATGTTATGAGACAGAGTTTTGAAAAGTTTCATTAATTAAATAAGTCTCCTTCTTAAAGTGGAGCTAGAATGCTTTGATTTTGTATATTACAGGGTGTGAATTTTCAAGAGTGCTAGAGAGTGAACAGAGGGTGCAATACATTTGTAATTTGACATGACAGGTTAAACTTTGCGTTTCTAGCTCAAAAACTGACTGAGTTATTGCAACACACATAAGGGCTGAAAAGTTAGGAGAGGGTATAATGTAATACCAAGGTTTTGAGCAGTAGCAGCAGGAGAAACAAAGGTGTTTCAAATGAGAAAAGCATGGCAGGAGAAAGAGGACAGTGATAGCTTTAGTGCTATTATATAGAAGTTAGGTTTTATTCGTGTTTAATTTAAGAAACTTTGCCTGCAGCCATATGAGTTCTTGAAGACACCTAGTAAGAGAAGTAGGTATATCTGCATAACAACGGAATTTTAACCTGTGATATTGGAAAGTTTCACCTAGGGGATATATGTATAATATAAACAGCAGTAGTCTAAGGACCGAGTCCTGAGGCACACCCTGAAGTATGGATTCATTTTTATGAAAAGTGGCAACCCAGCTGGTCAAAATGTTGCCTGTCAGAGAAGTAGGATTTAAACCAGATGTAGGAATTGAAAACCATGGTCAGAAAGACCAATATTGGATAGTCTGGACAGAAGAATGTTATGATTTATTGTATTAAATGAAGCAGTGAGGTCTAGAAGTAGTAAAATAAAGACCTTTACATTTGTAGTATTTTTTAGACGCCCTTGTCCAGAACGACTTACAAAAGTGCTTTAAGTTTATATCAGTCAACACAATCTTTTCAGACTACACAGGAAACCAACAAGAATATCCTCAAGAAACTGTTGTAGAATTGTGCATGTGGGGTTTTTGAGGGTGGGGGCTGAATAAAAAAATGCCTCTACTTGAGGTAAGTGAATAGCTACTGAAAGACCAAACCTTTGTCAAACAAAAGACGATAGATAATTGGAATTTAAGAAATCAAGCAGCTCAGAGGTTTGAGATAGGTCTGAAGTTACTAAGATCAGTGATATCAAGATCAGGCTTCTTGATAATGGGAGAGACTGCAGCGAGTTTCAATGATGGTGGAACATAGTCAGCAGAAAGTGTCAGATAGGGGCAGCAAAAACATCCACAAAGGACTAAATGAGGAAGGCAGAGATTGAATCTAAATGGGCAGATGTGGTGGAATTAACTTAGTAATGATTAGTGAGACCTCACTCGCACGAACCAAGGGGAGGGATTATTTGTGTCACTGAGGGGGCACACACGTTTTTTGACTGTGGTGAACAGCTGTTTATGACTTTGAACAGCTTTTTTGAAATTTTGATATGTAAATTTTGATATTAAAGCAGTTTGGGACGAGCAGGTAAGGAAGCACGGAAGGAAATTAAGAGTGACCAGAGTGACTGACAATTCCACTAGTAGAACAGATGACATAGAGAATATGGCCATGTTTGTGAGTTGTAAAATCAACATACTGGGATAAGTCAAAGTAGTTTAACAAAGAAAGAAAATCAGATACAGTTACAGACAGACCCTGTGTCAAAGAGGATATTGAGATCCACAAGCAGAATAGTGAGTTAGTGAGGGGGAAAGTGAACTAATGACTGTCATTACTTCACTAAGTTCAGGACTTCAAAAATCAGGACTACCCAGTACTGCCCAACCCCCACCCTGAACAGAAGTTTGAGCTGCTGTAAAGAGTTTAAATAGAGAAGGGGTTGCTGCATTTAAATGGAGGAATTCACTAGGTTTCTGCCAGGTTTCAGTCAGAAAACAAAGATCGATGTGATGGTGGACAATGTAGTACTGAATAATTGTGGCTTTGTCTGTAAAAGTGCAGATGTTGAATAGTCCAATGGTGAGAAGCCGGGTGATGATGAAGGTTGGTTAGCAGGTTGTGAGACCATAACTCGAAGAATCTTGCGAAGAGCACTAAAGACTATTCCATCAAGCAGTCTGTGTCAATGTCTTCTGTATCCAAAAATTGTAACATGAACTACAGGAGAGTAGGAAGTGTATGCAGAAGCAGCAGGAGAAGCAGAAAGAGTGGGTCGATGTCTTTGACCACGATGTATGAAATGTTTACTTGCAACCCATAAAGACTGACACAGCCAGTAGGTGGAAGACGTTGGCATAAGACAGACGTATGGCCTGAGATGCAAGACATCAGCTGGCTGTTCAGATAGCGCTGTATCTAAGCACATTAATAGAGACGTAAAGAAAAGATGTGGTTGAAAAAAGTGTACAAGCAATAGGGATAACCGCATCCCGGAGAGGATATTGAAATAAAACCCATTCAAAAATGTGGGGGAGATTCACAAAGACTAGACTGATTCAAGAACCACCAAGCACAGATATATGCAAGACATGGGTTCCAGTTGTTGCATTAATTGTGTAAAGCCAGTCTTAAACAAAAGTTATGGTTTCTAATAAAAGTAAATTTTAAATTTCCTCCCCATAGAAAATCTATAGGGTATTGTGAAGAGAAAGATATGATACGCGAAACGCAACAATTCAAAAGAGCTGAAGGCCACTATCAGAACAACCTGGGCTCTCATAACATCTGAGCAGTGCCACAGACTGATCTACTTGAGTATATAAAGTCCAGAAACCATCAGGAACAAACTGTAACTATCTCAATATAATCGCTTAGTTATGTTACCTTACACTCCGACAACACAAATCCACGCCGGCAAACAAAAAACAAGCCTCTTAAATTCCGGCACACACCTGTGCTAAATCACTGGGAACAAGGCAGTCCATGGCAGGGCTGAAACTGATAACAGGTGCACACCTGCGCCCTCGAAGTAAGGTAAATAAAAACTAAGACTCACAGCTTACTGCTGTGCCTGAACTAAAAGATAAACATAACAAAAATATGAGTCCATTAGTCCATGGTTAGAAACAAGCACAAAAGCAAAGCATTTACTTAATCTGGGGAAATCATGAAATTGCCACACATTCGCAGTTAGCACAGTTATTTTCCAATCTCAATCGGATTAAGTGTGTACATAGACATTTTTCTGAATATTGATCGACATAAACCACCCCTCTGGTTCGGAATACAATTTTATTCAGATTGAGCTTAATCTGATCAGAATCTTCTGAATGACATGTTTATATGACACATTTTTATTCCAATTAGCATTTTTTTCCACATGTAAACATAGCTAGTGTGTGTGATTGTGTGTGCACCATATGATTGATTGGCGCTCTGTCGAGGTTTGTTCCAGCCCTTGTGCCTGAATTTTCGGGTGGGCACCGGCTTCCCCGTGATCATAAAACTAGGATTAAGAGGGTATACAAAATGAAATAATGGCTGAAAACTCAAAGTATGAGAAAGTTATTATCAATTTATTCATAATTGTATGTCTTTTACCTGTATTCAGCCTCTTACGTAGTCATACAATTGGAATAGAAAACCATGCTTTAACATAATGCTATTCTACTGTTGCACAAAAACAAAGTACTCCAAAACACCAATATTCATATAACTCCTGCACATGTTCCTCACAAATTACTACAACAGCCACTTCATCAATTAGTCTGAGAACTATTTTATCTTTCAGGATTACTTAACCCCAGTACAACCAATTTGCAGAGTCTAATAATTCTTGCATAATTCTTGCAAAACTGCATGTCAGGTTGGGTAACACATTGAAATAGATCTGTGCTAATGACTAAATCGATTTGATCATACAGATGTATAGCATTAAGTAAACATTGCCCATAGTTAGTGTTTGTTCTGTAAAAGCTCTAAATCTTTATTCGACATTACAACCGCTATCAAACGCTTTGGAACAATCAGAAGGGGTTGAGAACAATGCCCCGGAGACAGCCAACGTTTAAACGACTTAAAAAGTCTATTTTAAGTCCTGAGTACTTGTCTATATCTAAAAACCAGGCAATATTTTGACACAATATACCGTATGTACTAATTTCCATTGTATACTCATGGCGTGTGCAGTAAATAAGGATAAAAATGAAGTGTGGATGGAGTGTGGGGATTTGTTGCCATAGGAACTCATGCAGCCGGACTACAAGCAGCAAGTCTGAAGTATTTTTTGTGTTTAATCTGTCGGATTATAAAATACTGGATATTTTTAATTGATTTATATGAAAACTTTTCAGATTTCCTGATATTCAAGATATCCCAGATATTTTCATGAAGAAATTTCTTGAAACACTATAAAAAATAAAGAGTAAACTAAATATAGTAGACAATAGAACATAATCTATGATTTTTTATCATTTATTTGTTTGGGTTACAAATTTATCCAAAGAGAGAATATAGAAATTGATGTGTTGCAAAGGTTAACACGTTAGGAGCGGATAGAAATTGTGTTGATGTCTGGTAAATGCAGTACCCGGGTCATTGCAGCAGATTTCAATGCAAGACAACCTACAAGACCACCCATGCTACAGTTAGCAAACTGCTTGCCAAGTTTTATAACCTGGTTCAGTGTTGGATTTGCCAAAATGTGAACGCATGAAAACTGTCACTAATGAAGAAACATCAGTGGCTGTCCTAGCTTCATTCAGCAAGAGCCCACAGCGTAGCACTTGCCGCATGTCACTGGAGAGTGGCATCAGTCGAACATCTCTTCGGCGGATATTAGCTACTCACAATGCCATCCTTACAAACTCCAGTTGCTGCAGCATCTCAGCGAGGATGACCCAAATTCGAGCACTGAATTTGCTGAATGGGCAAAACAAAATTTGGAACAGGACCCTCGGTTTACACCGAAAATTTTGTTCAGTGATGGGGCAAACTTTTATGTGAATGGTGAAGTTAACAAACAAAACCACCGGTAATGATTGGACACTAACCCACACTGAATAGATCCCACCAAGACAGTTGGAACACAAAAATGGATGGTATGGTGTGGTATATGAAAGACAAAGATAGTGGGGCCATTCTTCGTCAATGGAAACACCAAGGCCACTGGATATGTGAAATTGCTACATGATTAGGTGTTTCTCTCTCTCTTTATGCACTAAATGGGTGTCGGATCCGATCCAATCTGACCCCCTTAGACTTTTATCTATGGGGTTATCTGAAGGCAATAGTCTATGCTGTGAATATACAAGATGTGCAGCACCTGAAACTACTGAAAGGCTGTGTTAGCATTTCTTCTGTGGTGTTGCTATCAGTGTGTGAAGAGCGGGAGAAAAGGGTTGCATTGACGATGTGCAGCACTTTGAACACAGTTTATAAGTGGTCAGACACTTGTAAATAACTCATAAAGGATTACGTTGAAACCAAGCACACCAATGTTTTTTTGTAAAATTCTCGATACGTTTGATGTCACATGACCTTCTTCCCATTGGAAAAAAACTCAAGTTGGATCCAAAATGGCTGCCATGGTCACCACTCATCTTGAAAAGTTTGCCCCTCTCATATACTAATGTGCACCAAATAGGAAGTTAATAACACCCACCATTTTATTTTATTTATTGTTGTGGTGATTGTACGGTGTCCTTGAGTGTCAGAAAGGCGCCTATGAAATAAAATGTATTATAACCATTCCCATCTTATTTAGGTGTA
>JAOUQT010032278.1:0-11392 GCA_025769995.1 Xyliphius kryptos
TAGCTCAGTGGTTAGGGTGTTGGTCTGTCAATCTGGAGGCTGGGGTTCAAATCCCAGGTCCACTGATGTTACCACTGTTGGTCCTTGAGCAAGTCCCTTAACCCTCATTGCTCCAAGGTGGCTGTATGTACCTTGTGTTCTGAGTTGAGATATTTGTAAGTACACTTTAGATAAAAGCGTCTGCTAGATGACTAAATGTATAAAAACAAAAAGGTTTAGGTAGTGGGTGTGTCATGGCTATAACAATTGTCATGCCATTTTTGATGAATTCCAAAAAAATATTTAATACATCATGTAACATCTGTAATCAGTGTAACGAGGCGGCACGTTGGCTTAGTGGTTGGCACGTTCGCCTCTCAGTGCTGGGGATTCCTGGTTCGAATCCCAATCTGGGTGGAGCTCATGTCCTTCGCGTAGATAAAAGCTACTGGGGGTTTTCCGTGTGGGTTTTCTCCAGGTTCTCCGGTTTCCTTCCACACTCCAAAAACATGAATTCAAGGTAAACTCAATGCTCAAAATTGCCCCTATAGTTTGTGAGTGTGTACCCAGCGATTAATTGGCGTCCTGTCCTGGATGTATCTGCCCAGTGCCCAGGATGCTCTCCCCTGGATGGGCATGGGGAACCCCCTGCGACCCTAGTGGAGGATTAGGCCGAAGATAATGAATGAATGAATAATTTAAATCATTGTCATGACACCAATGGTTATAAGCCATTACATAGGTGGTGAATCAGCATTAGCAGTAATTGACTCATTCTTGATTAGAGGAGTTCAGAATCACAAAAATTCATACATTTGACTTCAGATATACACAAAGCAATCCATTTATTACATAAGAAGATGATCCATACACAAACAGCTGTTCTTGACAGTCAGCATGATAGTGGATTTTAAATCTCGCCTACACACTCTGTTTTGAACCTTAGAGTCACCTTAAATATACCATTCAGTGCCCCAGTGGTAAGTGGTCCAACCTAAATGGCTCCAAAAGTAAGTTTCTAAAATACAGATCATGGTCACTGCATGCTCTAAGCTTACACACGGTCACTTCCATCTATTCGCCTGTGTTAATGTGCATCAGCGTTAATTACAGGACACTTTAAGTAAATAAAGTGTCACTATAAACTGTAAAAAAATGTGTCATAACTGACCAGCATTGCATTTATTAAATTAGAAATGAATCATAGGATCCTTTAAACAGATTCTTTCTGGCAGTTACTGATCGATACGGCGCATGGGGGGAAGGTATCTTCAACTCTACTGTTGGTAAAAGGTCAAACCTCTCGACACACCACATCCTCCGACATGAGTTCTAATCATATCATGGCTTTTAACAGCTGCAGAATGTGACTTAACTGGATTTGTCCGAGAGGTATTCCACTAAAGATCAAGATCTCAATCGGAAGTCAGGACATTTCGATACAGATTCTATGGGCTTGTCCATTTTGAATGTTGGAAATTGCTTGCGAATAAGCTGCTTTGTGACAATTGTGATAAAGTCGACTCATTAAGTCCATACAGTTTGCAGCGTTGTTCTCAGACTGCCGCATCATCTCACGACCAACCAGCATGTAACCATACGTTACCAATTAGCCAGTTAAGTTTTAAGCTACAGTATAAAATGTGTGCATAACGGTGAATTGTGAGTCCTTAGATAAGTTTTAACGATGCAACCAGCCTGCACAACAACAAACAGAGCTGGTCCTTACTGGTTGGATTGTGGGACACAATCCAAGCAACTTTGGCTGCAGAAAACTTTGCCAGATGAAATGATCGGGAGATACATTAAGCTGACTGTGTTTAGAACATGATAATTCAGAGCTTATATCTGTGATTTTTTTTGTATATACTGATTTTCTATTCATTTTATATATTTTTTTTATATCATTTTATAATTACCCCTCCCCTTTTTTATACAGACCCTTTCCAAAAAAAATTTAATATCATGGAAAAGTTGGTTAAGTTCCAAAATTCTGTTAAACTGTTATATATTATAGATTCAGGGCCCACAAATTTCTAGTATTTTTACATAATTTGGGCTTCCGGCTCATAAAACCCACAAAAACAGGAATGCAAAAATAAGAATACTGTGGAGAAATCCTTAATTTAAACTAAGTGTGCCACACTGATGATCTACTAAACAGTAGAGGTGTGAAACAGAATCCAAACTGCTTGAGGTCCAGTGTGAAATCTCCATTCAGTCAGGATTTGGGGGGCAATGTCCGGTGCACGTGTTGCTAAACTCTGCTTTCTTAAATCCAAGCTCAGCCCAACAGTCTACCAGAATGTTTTAGAGGACATAATGATTCCTTCTGCTGAGGATCTGTATGGAGGTGTAGATTTAATCTTCCAGCAGGACCTGGCCCCTGCTGCCAAAAGCACCAAAACCTGGTTTGATGCCCATGCCATCAAAGTGCTTGACTGGCCAGCCAACTCTCCAGACCTAAACCCAAAAAGAAATCTTTGAGGTATTATCAATGGGAAAGTGAGGGGCACCAGATCCAACAACAAATAAGACCTGACAGCAAGCATCAAGGAACTTCCAGCACCGTGATGGCATGGGCATCAAACCAGGTTTTGGTGCTTCTGGTGAAATAGGCAGGGGGCAGGTCCTGCTGGAAGATGAAATGTGCCTCTCATTAGAGATCCTCAGCAGAAGGAATCATGAAGTCCTCTAAAAAAGTCCTCTAAAACATTCTGCTAGACTGTTGGGGTGACCTTGGATTTAAGAAAGCAGAGTTTAGCAACACCTGCACCGGACATTGCCCCCCAAATCACGACTGGCTGGAGATTTCACACTGGACCTCAAGTAGTTTGGATTCTGTTCCTCACCTCTATTGTTTAGTAGATGATTAGTGTGGAACACACAGATTAAAACATTTATGCCCTGCAAATTTTGGCTGATTTCTCCACACGGTATTCAAATTTTTGAATTCCTGTTTTCGTGGGTTTTATGAGCTGGAGGCCCAAATGATGTAAAAACAAACAAATAAATCCTTGAAATTGTTTAAATTGTGGGCCCTAAATCTATAAATGTTTAACTTTCTGAATGACATTATGGAAATTAAACAACTTTTTCCATGATATTCTATTTTTTGGAAAGGATCTTTAAAATGTATGTATTTTTTAACTTCCCAGCTTAACTGATATGGAGACTGTGAATTTCCCGATGGTGGAACCAATAAAGACACGTCTTATCTCATCGTCTTGTAAATGTGGGCGAGCAAAACCTCTTAAACAGCTTTACATCATCTGACAGTTGGACCCATTGTGGCAGTAAAACACCTGTGGGCGTGGCTACTTTGATCATAACAACCGATTAAAAGTATTCTTTAAATAGTTCTTTGATTCGTTCAGAGCAATTAGTTAAGTGTATACCCACAGTATACGTGAGGCGAGTTGCACGACTACATAAACAGGGCACAGTTTGCCTTTTTCCTAAAGCAACACAAAAAACATCTGCCACTAAGATCAATAATCCCCAAGGGGTCCCCCATGGGTGGAGTGAGGGTGTGTAGAACCCTTTAGTACACCAGGAGGTGTGGTTTAGGTGGGGGTGGGTTGCCTTGAATATTGGTGAGGTGGGGTTTCAAATCACCCAGGATTCCCACGACCCCCAGTGCAGCCCCTCAGCACAGTAACATAGTAACTATGGGCGAAAAGCATAAAGACACAAAAAGTTCAGCCCAAATAACTCAGGTACATTTCATAACATGCAACCTACATGCAGACCCCTGTTATTTAAGTGCAGTGTGAGGTTATAGAGAGGTGTGAGGTTATAGAGGTAGACAAGCAACATCTAAAGTACTTATCTATACATCCCTTGCAACATCTTATGATCCAATGTGGGACAATAAAGGATGATCTTGTATCATTTAAGGAGAATTCAGAGCTCCAAAAGCCAACACCCATTGACATCTATTCGTTCTGGAGCCCTGGGACCCATTGCACCCTGCAGACCTACAGGGGGTCCTTCACTGTCTGACATGGAAGAGGTTACGGATCCACGTCACAGGATGCACACGCGACAGTGGCATGCTCGTGAATTAGATACCCGAATAAATCTCAGAACACTTCTTGTTTTGCAAAGTGACCTACCAGCTCCTCCTGATGGTGCCGGCTCCATCCCATCCACTTAGGCTTCACAGGTTAGTCCTCTGCACACTAACCGCCAGGGCGGCGATCCTCGGAACCTCTCCGACCCCCGGGTCCAGTCTTCGGGGTATTCGCCGCGGCTTTCCCACTCTAAAGCCCCCCGCAGGAGCCCCTCGGAGCCCGCCGCTCGCTCCTTAACACAATAGCTCTCTTTCGGACGCTCCGTGGCTCGGCTCGGTCTGTGGAGGACCCCTGGCCGGATTTGGCGACCCTTTACGCGCTGTGTTGCCGTCTCCTTTCTCCCTGGCGGTGTGTTTACGTTCCTGCTCACCGTTCAAACACGACTCCCCAGCGGAACAACAGAAAACCAACGGGCAGTCAGTCATTTGGTCGCCCCCCGAAAAAATCCCTCCTCTTTCTTCTCCTCCTTCTTTTCCTCCCAACGCTCAGAGGTTCGCCGCCGTCCGGCAGGCTGCTCACTGCTGCCCCTTAGCGGCGAGTAGGAACTCCAGGTGGTTTTATTTCCATCTTTTTTTTGTTTTGTTCTACATTTTGTTGCGAACAGGGTGAAAAAAGAACATTACATTACAACGAACATTACAAAATTGGTAATTATTAGATTATAGTTGCATATTACACACATGATCTTTTGTCTTGTATGTATCTTAATGTTGAGGATGCACTGCTGGTGAGTTGTGTAGTTGCTGTTCTGGGTAGCACCTTATTCCTGGAGAACACTGGTTCGTTCAAATGTATACTAAGGTCATTTAGGGTGCAGGGGCCACTTCTTAGGACATTTTTTGACCCTGTGGTGGCATCAGCCATATTTTATGGAGTGGTGTGCAGCAGGGGCAGCAGCATCACTAATGCAAATCAGTAGGATGGCCAGTTCTGTCCTGAGAGAAACCTTAGACCCAGTGCAGGTTGTGGGAGATAGAAGGATGCTGAACAAGCTAGCAACTCTAAAAGGGAATGGTGGCTCAGTGGATAGGGCATTGGACGATCAATTTAAGGGTTGTAGGTTCAAATCCCAGGTCCACTGAAGTTACCATTGTGGGTCCTTGAGCAAGACCCTTAACCCTCATTGCTCCAGAGTCCTGTATCAACCCTGTGTTCTGATCACAACCTAGTTGGGATACTTAAAAGTCACTTTGGATAAAAGAGTCTGCTAAATAACCAAATGTAGTGGTTAGTTTTAGGTGCTGGGCATACACTCTCTCACTGACACACACTATATTGGGGCACTTAAGACTTGTAAGAGCTGCTTATTTTTGTGGGAGGAAACCCCAAAAAAAACAACACGGAAATAAACATGGAAACCCCAGCCAGATTGGAATTCAAACCTGGATCCCCAGCGTTGAGAGTCGGAAATGCTAACCCTTGAGCCAGTGTGCTGGCTGTCTCTAAATATTGCCTTATTTAAAAGAAAATTTTCTTGTTCAGTCAACTTGGAGCAGTCGTAGGCTTGCGGTTAAAGAATCAGCTGAAGGTCGCCGGTTTGATTCCCAGTCCCACCAAGTACTATGGCTGAAGTGTCCTTGAGCAAGGCATCTAACCCCAATTAACCCTAACCCCAATTAACTAATTAACTAACCCTTTTATACGGCGCCCGGGGAACCCACCGCTCCGGACCCGTGTGCTCACTTTACCAGTGTGTGTACTTGTGTGTGTCACTGCACGTTAAATGTGGAGGACAAATTCCTCTGTGTGTAAGAACAGTAGGCAAAATAGATGACCATCACTTTAACTTCAATTTGATAAAACCACATACAGTTTGTGTTCTTGTAGTTTGTTATTTAAAACACTGGTTAAAAAAAAGTAAAAAAAATATTTTAAAATGAATTAAAACAATTTTTTATATAAATAAGCACAACTGGTCGTAGGAAAAGGGTGCCATAGGTTGCCTATGCCTTTACTTCCACAGACACTTGTTACAATAAAAAATAATTAAAAAAACCAACCACATCGAGTACTAACTTGTGTTGTTCTCTCATTTGTAAGTCGCTTTGGATAAAAGCATCTGCTAAATGACTAAATATAAATATAAACCCCATGTACAACTTAAAGAAATGCATTAATATAGGCACCAGGGCTTATATTAGCACATTCATCTCTCAGCGCTGGGGATTTCCGGTTCGAATACCAATCTGGGTGGGGTTTGTATGTTCTTCCTGTGTCTGCGTGGGTTTCCTCCCACATTCCAAAAACATGAAGGTAAATTGAATGCTCTAAATTGCCCCGTATAGTGTGTGACTGTGTGAGTGAGTGTGTACCCAGCGATGGATTGGCGCCCTGTCTTGGGTGTATCTGCCCAGCGCTTGAGATGTTCTCCCCTGGATGGGCATGGGAACCCCCCTGCGACCCTCAAAAAGGAATAAGCGGAAGATAATGAATGAATATATAAGCTCATTTTAAAGTTGATGGCAGCAAAACTGTTGGGGAAAGGCATGTTTATCATTGTGTAAAATCTCCTCTTCTTCAACTGAGTCTGGAGAATGAGACTACAGTTGCTAAAGTTTTGTGGTAGAAACATTGTTCCTTTTGTGTCTGATGCAGAACCTTACCTGCTTCACCTTGGAAGTTCTGATATTGTCTAGATGAGGGCAAATGCTGCTCTAAAACTTGAATGTATTTTTCATCAGTGATGGTTTCACAGCCTCTCCAATAGTGTTATCTACCAACACCATAGGCACGGATGCAATCCCACACAATCAGAAATGCAGGCTGATAAAAAGCTGCATGGTCCTTCTTTTTATTCATCTGACCACTTAACAGTTTTAACATTTACATTTAGTCATTTAGCAGACGCTTTTATCCAAAGCGACTTACAAATGTGATAACAACACAAGTCCGTAGTTTAGGAAAAAACAACCACATTGTGGTATCATCAAAACCTGCTTATTATTAGCTCTGGCTCTATTTTTTTATAGCAAGTGTTCGTGGAAGAGTTTTGTTTTGAGAAGTTTTTTGAAGATGCTGAGTAACTCAGCCTTACGAAAGATCCTTTCACCATTTAGCAGAGGCGAATGAAACAAAGTGAGAACTAGCACCACAGTGAGTTGGAATCACCAGGTGACAATAATCACTAGAGAGCAGTGAACGAATCGGGGTGTATTTAGGAAAGATGGATTGAAGGTAAGAGGGGGCAGATCCGGAGACTGTCCTGTAGGCCAGAGTCAGTACTTGTACTAAACGTGAGCAGCTACAGAAAGCCAATGGAGAGAGATGAGTAGTGGAGTGACGTGAGTTTGCATGGGCTGGTTAAACACAAGTCGGACTGTGGAGTTTTAAACCAACTGTAGAGGCCTGATTGTGGAAGTTGGATGACCGGCAAGCAAAACATTACAATAATCTAGTCGGAATAGGATGAGGGCTTGGACCTGCAGCTGTGTAACTTGTTCTGTCTGATTTCCCTGATGTCACACTTAATGAATCTGCAGAAACGGGCAGTTTTAGTGACCTGATATTAGAGTTTAAGATGATTGTGAATTGAGAAACCCAGATTAACGACCGAGTCAGTTGGAGAGATTGTGGAGCCATAAATTTGGAAGGTTAAGTTATGATGATTGAAGGTTTGGTTGGAATTATAAGGAACTCAGTTTTTGCCAAATTTAATTTGAGATGACGGTCCTTCATCCAAACAGATTGGTAATGATGCAGGTGGATTTCCGATTTGAGATTTGAGAAAAAGACAAATGAAGCACCATGAGCATGGCATAGCAAAGTTTTTAATTTTGTGGCTAGACTATGAGTCGGAGATGATCCAGAACAAGCCTCTCCATGGTCTTCATGATGTGGGATATCAGTGCCACTGGTTTGTAGTCCTTAAAGTTACTGGAATGCCATGTTTTTGGAGTAGAAAATACAGGATTTCTTCCACAACAAAGAGACCCGTTGGAGAATCAGGCTCATGTTGAAGACAGCGCAGTACTCCAGAAAGCTGACACAGGCTTAAAGCACCCCCCTAGGGGTAGCAACCCATCAGGGCTTGATGTCTTATTTGAATGGACTCCCTTCAGATGGTTAGCAGTAAGGAATAATAAGATAATAGGAGATAATTATTAGAGATAATAGGAGGTGGAGGTGTGAATCGGGCTATTTCATAAAGGGTACAGGCTATCAAGGATGGAAGGGAGGGTAGGTGAGTGAAGGGGGAGGGCAGAGCAGTGACAAATCTGTTAAAGAAAATATTTAGCTTCATCCTATATTTGACCTTAGCCTCCCTGACTGAGGTTTTCAGTTTCCTCTGGATTGTTCTCACCTCCTCCTTTTCATAATTTTTAAAAGCCCTTTTCTTATTATGAAGTTTGTGGATGACATGGCAGTGTTTGGATGCATCACAGACAGTAATGAATCAATCTATAGACAGGAGGTGGAACACCTGGAGAGTTGGTGCAGAAAGAGCAACCTCTGCATTGATGTAAAGAAAACGAAGGAGATGATTGTGGACTTCAGAAGGGGCAGACACGCCCACCTCCCCGTCACATTAGAGGATCTGCTGCAGGTACTTGGGTGTGCACCTGAGTAACAACCTCACCTGGAGTGACAACATTTCCAGTTTAGTCAGGAAGGCACATCAGTGGCTCTACTTCCTCAGAATACTGAGGAGAGGAAAAGTTCTGCAGAGTGGTGAAAGCTGCACAAAAGACTTTTGCAGTCAGCCTCCCCACCACCACAGACATCTACACCTCCAGATGCAGGAAAAGGGCCTCCTGCATCGTGAAGGACCCTACTCACCTAGAACACTTACTTTTTGTTCCGCTCCCCTCAGGCAGGAGACTGCAGAGCATTAAGTGTAGGACAACCAGACTGAAGAACAGAAGTGGGACTATAATTTAGTTTTTGTCTCATGTCCCACATGCAATGCAAATGGTAATAAATTCTCCTTGAATCCTTAACATTCCTGTTTGGGACAATGGAGTTTACACAGAAGTTAATGCACTCATTAAGCCTGTCAATGTTCAACCATCTATAGAAACATCTGGAGTGTCCTGGTGTCTCTGTAAAGCACTTTATAAAATGGGTATTCCCAGGTCTTAAATCTGATCTTAAGACTGAGCTCATTGTGCAGCTGTGAAATTTTTGACCGCTTCACGTGTGTATTAATGCTTGACATACAATATATTATTTTTCATTTTTTTTATAAATTGCATTCTAAAAATAGTATTTGATTGTTTAAAAAAACGGAAACTTGTTACTCAGCGATTAGCATTCACTTTAAAATCCGGACTAGATTACATTACAAAGTCCAGTTTATTAGCGTTACTTTTTAATAGACACATTCATGAATCAAATCTTTTTTTTTTAATTATAATGTGTTTTTAGTCATTTTACAAAAGCAATAAGGCATGAGAGGGCTACATTGTTGTGAATAAATCACAAGAAAGATGTGTAATGACACTCATGTCATGCATAAGAACACCTCTTTATACCATCATTTATTCACAGTAATGCAGCCCCTCTCAGGCCTTATTAAACAATAATCCTCTGTCTGTCTGGGCAGAGCGCAATAAGTCTAGTTGACCTGCTAAAAAGAAGAGCAGGCATGGATCAGTAAGCCCGGTAATCCACTGCTATCGATAATGGAAGCCGAGGACTGTCCTCACTTATTGGTTTTGAATTTGAATATGCATATTTTGTATTGTGTTAGCAGTCTTTACTGCTAGAAATTAAATATAGCGCATTATTAAACCATTAAAAATGTGCAGCATTACTTTAAAAATATTTTTAAAGCATAATCATCACAGTAAAAATCTTACAGTAAAGATACAATAACCTTAAGCAAGAAGTAAGGATTTGTACTGCCCCAAGTGAAAGAAAATTGTTCTGCCTGTCACTACACTCCGCTCTAGTGTGTGTGTCTGTGTGTGTGTTCTACTGTCATCCTTATAACAAACATCTGCATTACATGGGCACACATACCTAACAAATCTTGACAAAATTTTTACCGACCTACAAGATTTTTAAAAACAAAAGTTTTATTCCGGAGACCACAGTTCTAAAAAGTGGTAAGCTGTTTTAAGGATCTCATCTGAACTCTTGTTCCTTGTTGACTTGATCTGCTGTTTTACCCATTACAAATCCTGCTTTTTCTTTCCTACGTGGAGCAGCTGTGGTGGGAAACTCTGTCTAGGCTCTGCAAAGTTTCACTTACTAAATAGGCTCTTCAGGTTTCTCTTTGTCTCCATTACTCTTCACTTTTCACTTTGTTTTCTTGAAGATTTACCTCTCGATGGTCCATTTCATTTCAATCAGGTTAACACTTTTTGTTTGTTTGTATGGATCTGATGCTTGTCTTCTACACCACAGGTTTTGGTTTTAACAGATCATATCTTGTACTTTGTTGACTTTTCTTGAAAACAGATGTCAGAATGATTCTCCTACAGTCCAGAGCTTGAATTTAATTATAATCTGCTTTGAAGTCTGACTGGAACTATTTAAGGGAACTTCTAAGACTCACACTATAACAGTTTAATTTTAAAATCGCATTTACTGTGCTGGGCTGCATAATGGCTTAGTGGTTAGCATGTTCACCTCTCAGCACTGGGGATCCAGGTTTTAATACCAGTCATTGGTATTAAAACTGTTCTCACTGTATCTACCTAAGTTTTTCCTTGGTTCTCCAGTTTTCTCACATAGTCTAAAACATGGATTAAAGGTAAATTGGCTGCTCTTACTTGACCCATATCGTGTGTGCGTAAGTGTGTGTTCAGTGATCTATTGGCACCCTGTTCTTTGTTTATGTGCCCAGAACCCGAAATGTGCTACCCCGGATACTACACCCCCAACCCACGCAACTATTGCAGGATTAAGTGAAAGATAATTTATGAATGAATAAATGTGCTGTGCTCACAGTCACTGATTCCATTCAATTTTGTAAGGTCCTGCTTTTTTTCCCTTAAAGTTATTAGTGTGAATGGGCAAAAAGCACAATAAGCTACACAGTTTTGCTTCCTGATTGCGTTTATCTGTCACAGCATATCCTTTCAATTTATCTTTTTAAACCAACTGCATGAAAAGTTTTTTATTATGAGCCATGTTATACATATTTCAGGTATTTTAGTTCGAACACAGATTAATTGTACCTACAGCACTAAAATGTCCATTTTTAGGGAGCAACAAGTTGATGCCCTCCCATCTGCCATAAACCCTAAAGAGCTGCCACCTGTAATGGCTTCATGGATACACTCCACTCCACGATTTGTATGCATCTTTGGTGTGGCATAAAGTATTTGCTAAAGGCTGTTCAGGGTGTGAGTGCTTAAAGACGGGGGGGGGGGGGGGGAACCTTATAAGGC
>JAOUQT010032288.1:0-11392 GCA_025769995.1 Xyliphius kryptos
AACAGCAAGTGAAACTGATTCACAATCAGTGTTGCTTCCTAACTGGACAGGTTGGTTTCACAGAAGTGTGGTTTACTAGGAGTTACATTGTGTTGTTTAAGTGTTCCCTTTACTTTTTGGAGCAGTGTATTTTTTAATACGTGACTTATTATGAAGAAACTATTTATTTATTGTGTTTTGGTGTGGTGACTCAAGCGTTAGGGGTTCAGATCCCATCCCATGTTCATTAAAGGACCCAATGTGGTTCCTGCATGTAGGTCCTTATCCTTAATTGCTCCATGGGTACAGTATAATGGTTGATCCTGTACTTATCGATTTAGGACACTTAGGATTATGGATGAGACGATTACAGATTCTGACGGTGTGATTTATTGTCTAAGAAATAATCAGGCTTATTATGCAACTATTGAAAAAAGACAATGCGAGGCTTTGGCTGTGTATCAGCACAAATATTAAATATTTTTGTGGAAATTAAAGCAAAAAAGTGTCCCTTAAATTACATATAAAAAAATAGGTCTTGCCTGTAAGAACAACGTAAACAAATGTGTTCTGTAACTTGTTTGTTGTATTGGGAGTTAAGCCACTTGGTCTAAACCGATTTTCCTTATGAGTGTCGTCATGACAATTTTAAGTTGCTCATTTGATTAAATTAATTGTTGCATCTTTAATCGCGATAAATTGCAAACGATTAATCGTCTTATCCCTCTGCTTTTCTGTTTAGATAAACCCATAACTAAAATGGAATTGTTTTTAAATAAATGTTTCTTGGAAATAAGGAATTCTTAAGTGTGCAATCCATTAGTCCTTTTTGATTTGTACTTCGTGTTAGACAGTGAGAAATAGGTGAGGTAGGTCTTTTGTTCCATTACAGTCACTAAGACCTAAATGTAATGCATTGCGTTCTAGATGCAAATAGGAGTTTTAAACGTGTGCTGCTTACAAAAGGCTAGCCATGTTCTACCTTGTTTAGCATCTAAGCTCCCTGTGTCCATTCAGTGCAAATGCACCATGGCGTAATTTGACCCTCCTCTACAACGCTGAAATTTGATGAAACGCATCGGGATCGTGAGACGACAGCCATAAAATCAAAGGCGTGTTAAAGCAGAAACTAGAAGTGCTAGTGTATGCTGTCTTAAAAATGACCCAATGTTGTAGTGAGTGCTGAGAGCCGCGTTACAAGCTGAATGTTTTGTAGTTCTGATTCCGTTGTGTGTTTCTGACATGGTGAGCAAGCTGTCACACACTGCTGCTAGCTCCTTCTCACATATCATTAGATTGAATATGCAACGAACTCATCATCACTCAGTAATCAGTCGTTTTTTTAGTTTTATAGCTTTAGTTTTTGCCTCAGATGTTTCCTGGATTGTCCAAACCTCATGGACATTTAGTTTGTGAGGCACATGGTTAAGAAAAAAAACGACCGTTTCTGTATAACATTGTGTGAATTCCTTCTCAATTATCTTAAGAAAAACTGGACCACTTAATTCTGCAGAACCTGCAGCTACGCTGATGAGACGGCCAGCACAAAGATCCCACACCTTCTTTGACAAATCGTTACGCTTCCCTCATATACTCCTAGTAACCAGATGGCCCGACATGGTATTAGTGAGGGTATGATCCGTGACATCTGTGGTATTCGTAACAGTCCTGGTATTCATGACAGACCCCTAATGTGGGCCTAGGTCCTGTGTGTCCATTGGTCAGTCTAACCTGTTCAGGCAATGTCTCAATAAAAATATAGAATACAAAAAGTATTCAATTGGTTACCAATAAAGAAGCCGGTCTGTTTAGGAGGTGGTGACTAATGAATGTTCTTGAACCATCCCCCATATAAACTCAACCCAGGGAAAGCTTTGTGGTACTGTAGCAACATTATTTTTGACCGGAAATCCAATAATGTGGTGATTTCTGATGTGGTGATCTTTCAGGAAATGAATACATTTATGGCTACTACTTTATGGCAGATTCCTTATGCAAGATAAACTGCCCGGTCCAAGAAGATGCAGTTTGAACTCCCAAGGTTAATGCCACAGGGTAACTATCAGTGATGCTACAAAATAAACAATTTTGTCCAAAACCAAAGCTGATCGCATATTGAATATTGATAATGGCTGTTTTTTTTTAATATTAAGTTTGCCTTTTTATTTCACCATTGCTAAATTGCTCAAATTGGCCAAATAAATTTTATTACATTTTTAACAATTTCAAAATCTTTATTAAAAACGCAACATTTTAACATTCCAGCGGACAAACCAATAAATTACAGTAAGACTTAAATAAGCACAAATGAGCCAAACAAAAAGTATTCATGCCCCCGGTAACAATAAAATGCCAGCATAAATGATTATCTTCTCCAAAAAAGTGTCCTCAGATTAAATGATGTAAATAAATTGATTAAAACAAGTATTTAATTAGCATCTTTAATAAACTATACTTTGTCACATATGCTTAAAGAATATAACGCAGCTTATTACTTAACTTTGTCCCAACAAAATAGGTTTAAAGGAGGCACGATTTGACCCAATTGGCTTTCCATAAGTGGCTTCTAAATTTCCAATGAAAAAACAGCTGCCTTTGCATCACTGCAATGTTTTTTGCGCTGTAATTCAGCTCAGATGATTAAAACTGAATTTGAGCTGATAAACATACTCATCCTTTTAACTCTCTATGGAAAAATAACATGCAGCTTTCTAAATGATGATTGGTGTAATAAATTAGGTCTTGTTTTTTGACTCGAGAATATTTGGAGCATCCGTCGTTATAACAGTTGATCATGAAGCAGCTTGTGATATAAAAAAAATATAAGCCTGAACACATGATGTAAACATTTGACCAACACCCCGTGTTGTCTTAATCTACAGCGTGTGTGTGTGTATGGAGCAGGTTGTCCAGACGGTCTGATGGTGAGGAATAATGTGTCGTTATTACACCATGCTGCAGTGTAAATAACATCAGTGTTAGGAATTATTTACTTGTTTAAGTATAAACATCTTTATTCCATTAGTCCACACTGTTTCCCCAGATATCACTTAATGTCAGTGTTGGTGCAGGAATAGTGTTTCCTTTGGAAGTATTGCTGATTAATGGAACACTTGTACTCTAATGATGTTTGAATTGAGACGAAAACGAGTCAGCCAGGAGAGATTTGGATTGGTTAATGCTTATCACCTTGGCATGAGCTGGCCCTCTGCTGGGATAAATATTTAATGATGGGAAAGCTGAAATAGAGCTGAGGACCACTGGTAAGAAATGGAGTCGCTATTTATACGCCCCTCCATTTCTAGGAGTAATGGAATGGCGGGAGAACGCAAGGTTATTAATGCACATGAGATTAGCTATTGACTACTTCTTATTGAGGGTTCGGTTTGTGTAACTGCTTTCTTACGTTCCTCATGCGTCCCACCCAGCAGTCGCCTCAGGAGTTATTTGGACTGGGATTCTGGGTTACCCTTGTTTCAGGGTGTAGTAGAGGAGTGGATGGTTAAGCTACACAGCCAACAGTTGATTCATCCAGGAAAGATTAACTGCCAATTGTTGTTAGCAACACTAATGCTCATTAATGTGTAGACTTGCTGGCATCTGTTTTTACTCGGCTCGGTTACAAGCCAAGTCTGCTGTTGTGTTGTGCCACTACCCCTCAGGGACCTTTAGCCATGGATGGATGTCACATATTTTTCCAACCTGCCCATACTGTGCTTAGTCATTAGATAAGCTGTGAGTCTCTGATGCTGGCCTGACTTTCACGGAGTCCCTGGCTCGGTTTATGTGCTCGCAACCACTCCAGTTTTCTGGCCATGTCAAGAATTGCGCCCCTCGATTTCTATTTAGACTTGCAGCCATTTTGGCCGCTCAGGACGAGGAGACAGGTTCGAACGCAGCACGCTGTCTGGTAAAGGAACACAATGGATTGCATTGTGTACAGAATGTTTCCATTGTGGAGATGCAGCTTTCCCAGGCACTTCCGAACCGCTGGCTCGGGTTACACGCTCTTCGTGGCCAGTTCACAGGAGTTCTGAGATCAATTGCACACTTAGCGCAAATCTAATTTGTTCAGAGGACTGTTGGCAGGAGCCATCTGAGATTATTTCGGCACAAAACAGAATTAATGATGTCGCAGGTGACCTGGGCGTTATTGACAGTTTGGCTTCCCATAGACATTAATTATAGTCATTTTGGGTTTTTGAAGGCATGATTTTTCATTTGCTTTTGAGCTATTTCAGGAAAAGCCATTTAGCTCAGTGACACTGATCTGGCCGCTGTCAATGTTTTGCTCCGCTTACCAACTAACGGAGTACAAAGCTGCAGTGAAGTCAACCAGAAATAAGCATCGCTAATAATTTTGATACACATTTTACATTTTGATTATGACTGTTGAGCTTCTTGAAGATGTGAAGGCAAATCCTGCATGGATAAATATAACACTGTCGCATCACATGCAATATGTTTGAGGGTGAAAACTTGCCTCAGATATTCAACAATAAGAGTCACGGCTAATTTTTCAAGTATATATATTGATTTAGTCCGTTAAACAATAGTACATTGTATCTACACAGCTTTACTACTAGATTTCTGAACCCGAAGTGATCGTCTCGGTCCTCATTTTAAAACAAAATAAAAATAAAGCCGTTTTTTCTTTGCAGAGTGAGGGACTCATCCTATTTGAGTTAAGTGGTTGACACTAAAATACGCGTCTGATTTTATAGATAAACTGATTGTTTGGTCATTAAATTATGTAGGGAATACTCCTGATTATTGATTAATTGATCTCTGCAAACCTGATGGTTGGTGAAAGAGTGCTGATTGGGGTAAAGTGTGTAACACACTATACGTTTTCAAATTATAAAGCATTCAAACAACAAAACTACTAAGAATGGAGATTTGGTAGTGTTAAAATGGCTTAATCAATTAAACAAAGAGCAGTCTGCAGACCTAATGTTGAAAGCTTATAATATCACGAAAACTGCAGCACCACCAAGTTGTGCAACATGAAGTGGCGCTGTGCCAGTTTGATTACCAGATTTATCTAGAGACTGATTAGACCACTTGTGAAGGCATCTCTGTAACTAAGCAATATTAAAACTTATTAGTTTTCCTTTTGAACAGCGATAATAAAGTCAGTGTGTTGTAGCTGCTGAACGGGGTATTATGTTACGCTGGAGAAAAAGGGGACGGAGTGTGGACAGTCATGCTGCCCTTGCCAGTGGGTATCCGGTGACACGAATAGTCCCGGAAAATTCCTCTTAAAGCATTTAGATGCCTGAATAATCCAACTAAACTTTATGAGAGATATATTGTTAAAGGTAGAAAAGAATAATACAGATATTTAGAGTTGACTTCTAATTATATATAAAACTTTTGAAATTTAAAAATATTTAGCTGTTTCAGTGCAGTGAGGTTGCTTGGCCTCATAGCATGAACATTTCCTTTGCCCTGTGTAATTTTTCGTATTGGTTTTGCACGTTCTCTCTCTCATGTTCTTTTGTGGGTTTTAACAAATGACCTTTTGTTATTGAAAAAAAGGGCTTTTGCTGAATAGTAACATAAAATATTTTTGTATAGCACAAAATATTAGATTCTATTATGTAATTAATTTAAAAACCAGTTACTTAAAGTTCGTATTCACATCCATTTGAAGGAAAACTAGGTTTTTGCTGTAAGGACGATGTAAAAAGACGTGTGCTGCAAGTAGAACTATAGACCAATTGGCGAAACTTTAAGAAAGTTCATGCTACTGCCATAATATGTATTTTTCTTATCAAAGTCGTCATGACGATGTTGAGGTGCGCCTACAATTAATTAATTGTAAAATTTAATGGCTATTAATTGTCATCATTGTTGTAGGTCATGTCTGCATCAGTGTGTTTGTGTGTCTTCCGCTTATTCCTTTAAGGGGTGGGGGAGGGGGGGGTGAATGTCTTTAGCGCGGGGCAGATACACCCAGGACAGTGTGCCAATCCATCGCTGGGTACACACTCACTCACACAGCAACACACACTATACAGGGCAATTTAGATCATTCAATTTACCTTGTATCCGTGTTTTTGGAATGTGGGAGGAAACCGGAGAACCTGGAGGAAACCCACACAGACACGGGGAGAACATGGAAACCCAGATCGGGATTCGAACCGGGAATCCTCAGCGCTGAGAGGCGAATGTGCTAACTCTTTATTTTTCATCGTGTCTTTAATCAAGCATTTAAATATCTTAAATACCTGCGGAGTACATTTGTACTGAATGAACATTCTCAAAGCCTTCCATGAGATAAAAATACGGATGGCAAGCAATTAATGGACCACTTATTTATACCAACATGGACATACCGAGTCAGATGAACACGGCTCTCTTACTCAACACACACTGTTGGCTGTTCGGATACTTAGCTGTGTATTTGTGAGCTATTTTAACTTGTAGCCACATAAACTCGCCTTTAGAGGCCTGTGCAGGATTCTGCTGCAGGGTTTCAGAGACATATATTCAGAGATGTTGTACTGCTGCTGACACACAACTGGGGCACGGTAATGTGTCCGTCATGGAATGCTGTGTGCATCGTGTGAATAATCCAGTGCTTTCTATGACAGAATGTGACTTGCTGGCCGGTCTGATTCAATGTGCTAGTCGCTCTCATCCCAACTGGACATGAGGGAGATAATTGGAAAATAAATGTTTCGGTAAAAGAAAAAAAAATCTAAAAACCCAGTTGTCTTAAATTCCACTTAATCGTCTGCTAGGTTTGTTTGGCAGTGGGGTTGGGTGGGACTGCCCTATGCTCATCCAGGGGAGGAGGTTTCGGGCGCTGGGCAGATACACTCAGGACAGGGCACCAATGTAACCCTGGATGCACACTTCCTCACTGAGATACACACACTATATGGGCCTCCAATAGGTTTATAAGGAAAGTCTTATCTCATCATCTTGAGCTCCTAAATCTTCTACCCCATGCCCATATAGTGGGAAATGTTTTGGGTGCTAATCCATCACAGGGCACACACACCATATAGGGGCAATTCACCATGGATCCATGTTTTTGGACTGTGGGACGAGACTGGAAACCCCAGAAGAAACCCACACAGACATTCCACCTAAATCGGGATTCAGACCTAGTTTTCCAGCGCTGAGAGACAAACATGCTAACCTTCTTACTCAGTATTATTCTGACCTCCTATTTGATTAATTATCAGGCTGTCTATTAGTGACCGAGCTTTGCATTCTGATTGCCTCATTGCAGCAGGAAGGCTTTAGCTTCGGTTTTGGATCCACCTACACGGCTTTATGTGAAAAGCATGTGTTCATAGAGTGGTGTTCTCGAAATGCACTGAGGGATACAAGGGGTAATCTAATATATTACACTTGTTGTTGTGGAACGATGAAAAATATTCTGCCCTCTATTTGGAGGCAGCCAGCACTATCAGTTAGGGATCAAGTCTCCATTTCACACACGAATGGGCTGAGTTAATCTCTCTATCGCTGCTGTATGGGGCCGAACAAACGTACCAGCTCACAGCCGCCGCATGCCCGCCAACCCTATGGCCTTGTGCTGCTGCTGCTTTTTTGCTAAACACTTAATTCCCATTCTGAACCCAGACTGATTAAAAAGACACGTTAGGAATTTTGCACCCCCCCCCCCCTTCCCGTGGGTGTGTGTGGGATGCACTAAAACACCCTGCACGGTAATAGTCCTGCTCAATACATGTTTTATGAGCTGTCCATGGAGGGTAAAGAAGCTCTGATCCTGCTTGTTCCGGCAGCTTTTTCATTACCTCCAGTAGCTCTCCACTTCCTCTCCTGCGTCTGCCTTCTTCTTCGAGGCAGGAAGCTATCTAAAATTCTGTTTACAGGCGTGTCTGCTCACACTCCAAATCCAGACAGACAATTTGGACCTCGGTTTATTTTGTCCGGTTCGGTTTCAAACCCTTCAGTGGCGTGTTAAAGACATACGATGCAAATTAGGGACATGACAGTATCTTTTAGTCCCTACAGGCGTTTCCTGGTCCATACTCTCCTCCTTTGGGTAGCATGGCTTTTAAATTGGACTGTGGTTCAGTCTGAACTCCCAGTTTCATATTTATACACCAAGCCGTGTGGCCTTAAACAGAGACGAGGGAATAACAAAAAGGGTGTTATCCCTGGCAGACTGCGGCCTCTTAAAACCAGGCAGCCTGCGGTTTGGACGCAGGGAGAAAGAAGGTGGCTCATCCAGAAACAAAAGCCGCTCCTAATTAGAGGTAATGCCACGCTGTGGTATCTAGGGTGGAGGTGCTTTTGGCAGGTCTGGTAGGCGTGTGTGTGTGAATGTAGCGCTTGTTCTCCTGGACCATCTGCCGGTAGTTGCTAGGGTTCCGAAAAATTGCTAGGTAGCTGAATAATTTACTTGGAAAATAGTTTGATGCGTTTGATCCAATGGCATTCAAATACTAAAATGCCAATGATGCTACTTTAGCATCTACTAAGTGACAGACAGGCTGGAGATTCAAGACGCACGCCGACTGAGCAAGTATGACATTTTGCATGTAACAATCTCGTGACCTTTATGCTAGTCCACTTTTCTCTCTTTTAATTTGTATTCTCCTTTGTGTCACTACCAAATACAATGTGGGCCTGACTCCTAATCTTTCTATTTGCATCCGATCAATTCTATTGAGAGTGTGGGTTGCTGTAGCCTTGGTTTGTAATTTTAATATCCTTATCCGTGTCCAAGATGGATTTGGGCACTGACGGCTGTGTTTATTTGGCATTGATTTAATATTGATCGGTCGTGCTGGGGGTTGAGGGAAAACCGTGCGGCACCCTCACTGAGCAATTTCTAATAGACGCCGGTGCCAGCAGCTCCCCAAGAAAACCTCCGTTTAACCCATGGCTACTCAAGTGGTCCGTCCACACTGCACTGTTTAAACTTGAAAGCTGTTTCTAAAGTTTTAGTTCGACATTTGTTTTCTATATTTTCCAAATTCCCATTCATTTTATTTTTTTGCCCCTTTTCACAACATGGATAAAGGGTACAGACGCTGGAGATGTCCATAAGACTTTTTAAACTGTGGCATTTCCGGGTTCATACTCACCTACTTTATCAACAACAGTCAACTAGCATTCTATTGAATTCGTCTGTGACGTTAAGCGTTGAGTCTTATCGTCTCTTTAGTAGGGATAAGGCGTGTACAGATTTCATTGGGATGATTTCTTAGACCATAATCATGATTATTATGCAGTAATTATTCCACATTTATGTTTGTTAATTAATGAAGGTAAACACAACCATTGTATCAAAAAAAAAAAAAAATTGTACAAAAAAAATCAATATCTATTTTAAAGAAAACTAGTTTATTTCCGTTAAGCCCAAGTAAACAGATAAATATGCTGCAAGTGGGACTTGCTTCACTTGGTCAAAAGTTACCGCTACAGCTACCGGCGTGACAAAATTCCAATTAATTAATCGTATAAGCACCTTAACATCGTCATGGTAACATTCATTAAAAAATATAATGAATGTTACCATGACGATGTTGAGGTGCTTATACGATTAATTGATTGGAATGTTTTAAATCACAATTAATTGCAAACTTAGTCGTGCCATCGGTTGGACATTTTGTATGTCATCTTCATATAAAGTTGAATTTCTTCACCCGCTGGGGTTTGTGTTCTTCTGGTTTGCCTCAGTGACACAATGGAAACATCACCATGCCCACTTACAGGGATGTTGACAAAGATTTTATTCTAGAAAGCAGACGAAGTAGCATCTGTAGAATATCAGTTTTGTACATTGCAGCTTACGTTTAGTTGAATTCAGGGTGCAGTGTGTAAAAGGACGAGGTTTCGCCTGGGAGGTAGTCCCTCTTAAAAAAAAAAAACCAAAAAAATCGTGTTGGCTAGTTTCCAACACCACATTTTTCTTGATGGCGTTTGCTGGTTTATTTTGGTTTCATCATCAGATTGTTGGCTTAGTAACTGAGATTGCGGTGTGCATGTTGTTTGGATTAGGCTTGGGTTTAGAATGTGCCAGAAATGAACAGATATTTGTAGCTGATGCTAGTAGCTGTTTGAGCTCATACCAGTTACCTTCCTGCTGAAATACTTTGTGTACAAAGCATCCCGATTCTTTCTTAAGTGTAAAAATGCATGTAATGCATACAAATATGGGAACAGGTAGAAGTCCTGTATCAACAATCACTTTTAGAAAAGGTACTTGGTCATAAGTCACAATGTGTAGTTATATTACATCATTGAAGCAGTAATGCCATAGAGGGTGTGCATTATTGGGAATATAGCACAGGAGGAATATAGCACCTTTTTTCCTGTGATTTAGTCACAATATTGTCAAACTCACAATACTGGACAAATGGCTTAGCCAATCAGATTTAGGGACCAGAATTACCCATTTTATAAATTACACTACATTACATGAGGTCATTTAACAGACGCCTGTTTCCACATTAACTTACGAGTGTCCCAACTTAATGGTGGGTCGGAACACAGGGTTGACTAATACAGCCTCTCAGACGCAATAAGGGTCTTGCTCAAGGACCCACATTGGTAACTCCGGTGGATTTGAGGCCACATTATAATCCCAGGGCTGACATGCTCAAGTGAAAGTATTACATTCAGCAACTTGGTTTGGTCTCTTTAACGTATAACTTTATTACGTTATTCATATAGGGGCAGTCGTTGGCTTGTGGTTAAGGAACCAGCCTTGAACCTGTAGGTCGCTGGTTCGATTCCAAGTCCCACCAAGTAATATGGCTGAAGTGCCCTTGAGAAAGGCACCTAACCCCAATTGCCATATACCAGGCTGCCCACCCCTCCGGGCATGTGTGCTCCCTTCACCAGAGTGTGTATTTGAGTGTGTTACTGCACGGACGGGTTATGTGGAGGACAAATTCCTCTGTGTGAGAGCACAGTAGGTAAAATAGATCGCTATTATTATTATTATTATATTGAATGATCCGTAGCTGCTTTATATATGGGATCATCTGATAAACAATCCTCAAACAATGATTAACAATCAGGATAGATGCACTGCCCTAAAGCTCAACCCTGTTTTCAGTTGTGGACTTCGTTTATTCTGGTTCTCTAATAAAAGAGAGCAAGAACTCATTATTTGGTGGCGCTGTTAATAATTAGACATCAAAAACACGTCGACAGCTGCTTTTTGGAAGATGCCTTTAACCAAAAAGTAGTTCAATCTCAATGTATTGTTTTCATGTATTGTTTTTTTTTTGGTGCTTTATGTGCAGTGTGTCACCAGTCGACTCTGTGACCCCTTCGACCAGATGCTCAAATGAGTTGCATGTAAAACACATGAGCACCTGCTTTTAAATAAAATCCAGATAACTGTGTTGCTGAGAAGGTTATTTTAAGTCTTACCTTTGCAAATTCACCTATTTAACACCTAAATGTTGTT
>JAOUQT010032295.1:0-11391 GCA_025769995.1 Xyliphius kryptos
CCTGTTGTCTGTTCCATTCGCACAACAGCAAGTGAAACTGATTCACAATTAGTGTTGCTTCCTAACTGGACAGGTTGATTTCACAGACGTGTGGTTAACTTGGAGTTACATTGTGTTGTTTAAGTGTTCCCTCTTTTTTTTTTTTTTTTTTGTTTTTTTTTTTTATCAGTGTAGTTCAGCACTGTTGCATTTATTTCTGATTATAGTTACTCACAGGAGCTCTGCAATGCAATGTCTGTTCCAAAGAAAGTGTAACACTTATTTCATAATTATAATGTAATTGATAGGCCAGGTAATTGGTCATATCTCTGAACCGTTAACTACTTGATGAAGAAATGTACTGTATGGCTCTGTCCCTGGGGCATTTAGCTTGGATATGAGATTAAATTACTACAGTTAGCATAGTGTTTTATTGTAAATGGGTGACTTTACTAGTTCCCTCACAGCAAGACGTCAGGTTTGAAGTAATGAGTGCGGGTTCTTTGTGTTGACTGTAATTTTGGTGTTTTATATACAGTAGGTTTCTCATGGAGTAACAGGCATACTAGCACAGCTTAAACTAGTAGGTGACTTTCACATATATTTAAAGAGCAATGATATGCCCAATATAATTTAAACACCCATTGTGTTTCCACTTGTTTTGGCCCATAAATGCTTATATGGGCTTCAAGCACCCCTATAAGATTTATTAGGCTAAGCGGATTTAACATAAATGGAAATGTTACCACAATAGCTTTGAAATTGTACATGACTGTGAAAAAAAACAACAAAAAAACATATTACTGCTGCATATATACTAGAACAGGATTATACTTCTGTATTTAAATCCAAACTCGAGATAAGCCAACTATATTAAGGTAAAGCATGTGGCATCAGTCAACAAAATGTATTATTCCTGTGCTCACTTAAAGAGCAATGATATGCTGTACTGACGTCATTCTGAGTTAAAGCCATGTTCAACTGGGTGTTGGCCCCTCTGGGAGGTCTGCTGTTTTTAAGCACTGGCACACCAGTGAGCCTGTGGGAGGGAGCTGGAGAACTCTCAGAACACCACCTCTATTAGCCTAATTAACTTGAGCATTTTACCTCCCTCTGGCCCACTCGTTTACAAGTTTCCCTTTTGGTTTCCCTTATTTAACACATACATATAACAGTAAACATGGTCCGATATAATCAGTGTCCAAAGCCTGATTTTTTTTTTTTTTTTTCACCCTTTTTTTCTATATTATATAAACTATAAATTATATATTCTAGTGTTACTGGTTTGATCGAGATGTTAGTGAGAAGGACAGCAGCTAATTTGCATTGTACATTATATCACCAAGCAAAAGGGGGAGGGGAGTGGGCTTGGTAAGAGACAGTTAAGGGAAAAGACTTGTCCAGACCATTAAAAACCTTGTTTCTTTTCCTCTTTGGTGAGATTTAATCTGGCTGGCTCATTAGAGTCTAATTGATGTCGATATGCAATTATGGGATCTGGTGCATTGGTTGTCATGCTGAGAGCAAATTCAGCTTTCTTAGGCCTTTGATGTGAATGCCGCACTCTTGATTAGTAATCAGTGATTAGTATAGAACAAAACAAACCCAAGATTTTTTGAGGCAAATAATGTAATTTTTTTTCATTTGCTGGGGTGCTCGCAATTACATAAATGTAAATAATTTAAAAGTGTTAAGTTTTATGTCTTTTTTCCTTTTTAAATTTTGCACATAACAAATCATTGATGTTTTTTCACTGATGCTTTCTGTCTTATCTGAAGAACAATTTGTCTTTTTTCTCTCGCTGGATGAAATTTAAGACTGATACACATCACCAAATGCTAGTTATCTTTTCTTTTGATGCTCTGTCAGACCTGTGACAGAGCCAATTTCAGGTATGTGTTTCAGCGCAGTAGCTCTTGTCTTCATAAGTGAAAACCGAAATCAATTGGGCTCAGGTCGCCAATGCGGGCGGTTAACATTTCATTCCAGATAAGCTCTAGAGTCACTGCTGGGGAACTGAGAGTCATATTTCTCATATTTAAAGATGATTGACAAATGAACTTTAAAATTCTTATTTGCCCATCTGTCTTCACCTTACTGCCAATCGCAGCTTCACAACTAATTAAAAGATCCGTTTCTTTTGGTGTGCCAGACTGTTATATCTTTTATCCAATGTACTGCCTTGCTATGATTTTTTTTTAATAGCAATTTATGGTATAAAACAGTTTAAGACATTCAGTTTGCCAAGTATCATTTAATTCTAAGCAACTTGCATATGAAAGAGCAAAAGGCAGGGAACATGTTTACCTGTTTATTGTAGAGCAAACCCATTGACATTCTGGCCAATTTAATATATCCATTTTACCTTGGGGTGTGTGTGTGCGTCTGTGTTCTGACTGTGGGTGGAAACAACAAACTCCACAAAATAGCACTTTATATGTCTTGCCTGGGAATCAAATGCAGAACTATCTTGCTTTGAGGCAAATGTTCTAACTTTTGTGGCACCATTCCTTCCTCAAATCTTTAGTTTTCCTAAATTCAACAATATTTATTTTTTTTCTTTAAATGAAAATGTATTCTCTTAAAGGTAAAACTATTTTATAGTCTTATTTGCAGACCAACTGTACGGTGTATATGTCTACTTTGTTAGGGACCTTTAACTCCACCTCAGTAAAACAACCCTTTACAAAAGGTACATTTAGCAGGTATCGATACATTTGTTTCATCTTTGAAATGCCATTGATGAAATTATTTAGATAACCATTTTCAGGACATCACCTCAGCAACAGTAGAACTCCCTAAGAAACCTGGTTGATATGATACCATTAGCTTGTTTTATAAATCTGGCTATGCACACAAAATACCACAATGCACAAAAAAAAAACCTAGATCCAGATGAAAAATGTTTTTTCAAGACAAATTCATTTCTTTTTATTTACCTCCTTTCTGAGCATTGAATCATACGACTATTGTGACCTCAGAGCAGGCTCCTTAAATTATATTTCCAAGGGAACTAAGAGCCCTATAAACCAAAGATGTGATGCCAAGGGCTTGTACTTCCCATAAGACAATACAGTGGTGGCTAATGATAACAACTCTTCACTTCTTAATCACATGACTGTCAGAAAACCTCTGTTGGATAAAAACAAGCCTTTAACCACACAGCTTAATGACGTTATTGTTTTTCTTTGTTTGGTAGTTTGTGGGTTATTTTTTTTTTGTTTGTTTTTTTGTTTTTTTGCCAAATTTACTCTTTGTTTTGGACTTTTGATTCCTAAACAAATAAAATGGTTTTAAAATTTCATAGTAATGTTTAGTACAGAAAGGATAGATTTGCCAATGTGTCGAAGTTTAAACATTATAAAGGCTGTCTTTGTTGATTTCTGTATAAACGAAAACATAATTTATAGCAGAAGAAATATAACGCCCTTGGCATAGTGATATATTGATGGAACATGCCTCTGTTTTGCACTAGATGAATTGCTTCCAATTGATAATGCCAGTGGGGTAAAGTGCACTCCGTCTTGTGCAGGCACATTTCTATTTTAATTTAGTTTTCATCCTTTAATGCAGCTTAGAGTATTTTAAAACAGGAATTTTTTACTAATAAAAGACATTTGAAATTTTGTAGAAATAATTACAATTATTCAAAAGCATTTCAAAGGAAGATTTACTTGGCAGTGAAGACATCTTTTTAGAAGTAATATGATTTTATAAGATTTTTTTATTGAAATGAGCAGGGACAGTTATTAATTTAGTTTTTTTCTATTAGCACATCCCATAGCCTGTTTAACATGTTTCCTAATAAAATATTCAAACCGACTTTCAAGTATCCAACTTGACAGTTGTAGTCAGAACATGGGATCAGCGATGATGCAGATCACTCCTGAATGAGTTAGTGAGGGTTAAGGGCCTTGCCAAGGGGCAACTTTTATAGTTGGGGCTTGAAATACTGACCTTCAGATAAAATCCCAACTCCCTAGTTACTTAGCTGCCATGCCCTACATGTGCAAGCACAAATTGTAATTATTGCATTGACATTAGTACTTTGTTGCTTTATTTGTTGATGACTTTAAAATAGTCAATTTGTTACATTTGCAAAGGATCCAAACTAATGTAAATGGGTCAAAATTGAAACAACATTCACCTACTCCACAGTCTGCAAACCTTCTGCTGGTCTTGTAATAATATTTGCAAGATTCTACATTGGGTCCTCATCCACAAGTTGTTACCTCATACCAAACCTCAGATGTCCGTTTGTGTGTGTGTGAAAATGTTTTAGATTAATTCTTTAATGCCGTTTAAGAACCTTAAAAAACTATTTTACTGGTTAACAGCTGGATAATCTAGTACTCTTTGCCAAAAGTAATGGCGAGTCTTAAATAAAATAGCAATAGTACAGTGGTCAAAAAATAAAGGTAACACTTAAACAACACAATGTAACTCCATGTCAACCATACTTCTGTGTAATCAACCTGTCCATTTAGGAAGCAACACTGATTGTGTATCAATTTCACTTGCTGTTGTGCGAATGGAACAGACAACAGGTAGAAATGAGAGGCACTTAGCAAGACCCCCCTATAAAGGAGTGCTTCTGCAGGTGGTGACATGGAGGGGACCGTTGGACGGAACATCTGCCACCTCATCAGGAGTATGTATGAGAAGCCATACACGACTGAGCCTCATTTTAACGTGTCTTGAGGAATTTCCACTGAAGTTGGATCAGCCTTGATTTTACACTTTTACTTTGAGTATGATTCCGAATCCAGACCTTGATGAGACAATTATTTTGATTTACATTTTGTTATTTTGTTCTCAACACATTCCACTATCTACTAAATAAATATTTAATTAATTAAAATCTAGGCTGTGTTATTTTATTGTTCCCTAAAATTTTTTCAGCAGTATATAATCTAGTAAGAATCTGGTAGTAATTAATATACAGTACAGGCCAAAAGTTTGGACACACTTTCTCTTTCAGTGCGGTTTCTGTATTTTCATGACTATTTACATTTTAGATTCTCACTGAAAACATCAAAATCAAAGTGGAAAATCAAATGTCGGACTGATCGAAATTCAGTCTTTCTCCTGTCTACTGATATCTGCTCCATGCTTTGGACACTGTGCAAACAGACATTTGTTATTATAAATAAATAATTACTGGGGAAAAAATACAGGTAGTTCTGCATTATTATGAACATGCAAAAGTGTTATTCAATAGGTTTTATTAAAATGATGTGAAGTAATAGAAAGTATACAAATATGTAAGGGATTGTTTTTAAGCAGTCCACACTGTGTTGTTTAATATGCATTATAATGTGTAGCACATTAGAGATTGTTAACAGTTTCTGCTTAATAAGGATGTGCAATAAGTTATTTGTAGTTCTTTTTAATGTGCATAAACACTAATACAATGAATAAAGACATCAATAACTTCACACATTACCACTCTTTTTACTGTTTGGGAAACTTAATCGTAATTTTGGTCGATAAATTCTGAATACTGAGTTAAACGGAAGTCCCTTTGTGTAATGTAGCATTAACAATGCAATCAATAAAAAATGTGGACAATGAACTGCCCTTCGATAGGACCTTTTTTTGGCTGTGAGTTACCAACACTAATGTCTCAAAATACTTATTAAACATTTCAATTGAATTGGGCTATGTAGTCAACATTAGTGAAACCGAAACGATAGTTTTAATTACTGTAAATAAGCTTTTTTAATATGCTGATATTTACTCTAGCATACTGTGGTTATGATTTTTAAATGGATTATCTGTAAACATCATATTAAGACAAATTTTTGTTTACCTTAGTTGAAACACATACTAAGTGAATACTAAGTGGGTTTAGAAATGGAAACACACTGAAATGTAGAAAAAAAAAAAATCTTGTCTGCTTTATCAACCTGAACAGAAAGGATTACTGGAGCAGACTTCTTATCTTTACTGTAATGCATCAAAGACTTTAACTTTAACACTGGCCTTATTTCACCCGATTAAAACAAGGCACACTGTACCTTCCCTCATCATAGACCAAACAACAAAACAAAGGGAAGGATATGCTCTCATTTAGAATAAAATCCTTAGATGTTAAGAGCCAAATAAAAATGATTATTAAGCCTTACCGTATATATTCAAGAAGATAACAGATAATTACATTTGTACCCGAGTGGTTACTTTTTAATTCTTTTCCAATCAGTTTTTCTTAAACAGGGTTAAAGAATCAGAAGACACACAGGCAAATGCATTTCTGGCTGTGAGGCAAAATCTGAACCTTCATTCTGCCCCATATCAATGTAAGTGGTTTTCATTAAAAAAATAAAATAAAATAAGTTTTTAAACACAGGCAGTTAACATTATTATAAATTGTTTAAAACATGCTGTGCATGTATAAAAATGTTTTGGTAAATGACTTCTTACAATCACAAAAACATTTTTAGAACTGTTATGCTGTTATTTCATTTAAACTTTGTTTTACCATAGCTAGCTAGGGAGCCAATGTGTGTATCTGCAGTTTTCCCCTGAAAGCATACAAAATGTCATGAGTGGTAATTCTGTTTCTTTTGTTGTTAAAGCCAGCCTGCTGATTGTACTATTGACTTGTATTATTTTGTTGCTTCAAGAGATGTGTGTGTAGGACTCCTATCATTATGTCATTTTTTTTAGCTTGAAATGTAAGCTTAATATGTTTCCCTCTATCAACATTTAAAAAGATGGATTATGGCTTTGTTATGGATTATAATTATGATTTAAGCATTAACGTATGCATTTTAGATAGAGATTATAAATTGATAAAAATATGTAAATAATAAGAAATACTGGAATAACAAAAGCTATTTTACTGTGTCTGTTTTTATGCATAAAATGATTTCTTACAGCGTGCATAATAAGAAATGTTTGTTTGCTTTATAGTGTTTATTGCAGTCTGGCTAGGATGTAAACATATTAATTTCACCAAATCATTTCTGTCATTTAACAGATTTCCCATTTTTTGGCTGAGTCATTAGTGAGTCAAAGCTAAATGACAAAAAGGATTTATTCCAAAGATATCTCTATTTAAATCAAGCTAGTGCCTCCTACATGGTTACTTGACCACTATTAAACACATTATTTTGCTAAAAGTGTTTGCTCACTCATCCAAATGATCAGAATCAGGTGTTCCAATTATTTTCATGGCCACAGATATATGAAATCAAGGACCTAGGCATGTAGACTGTTTTTACAAACATTTGTGAAAAAATGGCTCACTCTCAGGAATTTGGTGAATTCCAGCGTGGAACTGAAATAGGACGCCACCTGTGCATCAAATCCAGTTGTGAAATTTCCTTGTTCCTAAATATTCCACGGTCAAGTGTCAGCTGTATTATAAGAAAAAGTTTTGGAACAGAAATTCCGCCACGTAAACTGAAGGCTGACGCGTATAGTGCAAATTGCCTACTTTCTGCAGTCAATCACTACAGAACTCCAAACTTCATGTGTTCTTCAGATTAGCTCAAGAACAGTGGGTTGAGAGCTTCATGAAATAGGTTGCCATAGTCGAGCAGCTGCATCCAAGCCATATATCACTAAGTGCAATGCGAAGCGTCGGATGCAGTAGTGTGAAGCACGCCACCACTGGACTCTAGAGCAGTGAGATTTTCTGGAGTGATGAATCATGCTTCTCCATCTTGCAACCTGATGAAAGAGTCTGGGTTTGGTGGTTTCCAGAAGAACAATACTTGTCTGACTGCATTGTGCCAAGTGTAAAGTTTGGTAGAGGGGGGATTATGGTGTGTGGTTGTTTTTTAGGAGCTGGGCTTGGCTCCTTAGTTTCTGTGAAAGGAATTCAGAATACTTCAGCTAGCCAAGACATTTTGGACAATTCCATGCTCCCAAGTTTGTGGGAACAGTTTGAAGCTGGCCCCTTCCTCTTCCAACATGACCGTGGGCCAGTGCACAAAGCAAGGGCCATAAATACACGAATGACCGTGTCTGGTATGGATGAACTAGATTGGCCTGCATGGAGTCCTGACCTTAACCCAATAGAAGATCTGTGGTATGAATTTGGGCGGAGATTGAGAGCCAGGCCTTTTCGTCCAACATTAGTGTAGACAGTCTCCTCAGAAGAGTTGAAGCTGTTCTAGCTGCAAAGGATGGACCGACATCATATTGAACCCTTTGGATTAAGAATGGGACGTCATTTAAATTCATATGTGAGTCAAGGCAGGTTAGCAAATACTTTTGACAATAGTATGTGGTATTGTAGCTTGAAATTTAGAAACAGGAACAGAAGTGGATAAGGTTCAGTATTTTATATGGCATTGTTTCATTTTAAGATTATACCAAAAGTTTCTTTTGAGTTTGTGTTTATTGTATTTTGTTTACAATTTTGTTTAGTTCATAAATTATTTTGTTACGAGCTTGATAGTTTTTAGCCTAAAAAAGTTAAAGAACAACAAAATTTATTTTTAGCTTCTTAAATGCCACCATCTTAATTTTCTCAATTCATACCCAACATCTGAGTGAACTGAATGCTGTACTTAGAAATAAAACAGAAATTGGGTCACAATTATTAGTGCATTTTGCTTGTGCACCACTCTAAGCTTTATTATTTTAATATTTGTCCAAATTTCATAAGGGGTGTACCCAAATAAAATATATGTTAAAAATGAAAGGAAATACTGAAGATGTAACACCAACATGACGATGTTGCACCGGCATCGAGCTGCTGTGTACTGTCTGTGGGAAATTATTTAGGTATAGTGTGAACACAACCAAATGGAGTATTAAAGACTTTATAGAATTTATAGTTCCACAATGAATCGTCCATGAAGAGAGCAGCCACATTTTGCTGTAAACCAGCCAATCAGAAGGATGTTAATTGTTTAGAAAAAGAATAATAAAAAAGCTATCCCCCAAGCAGTATTTCTGGCACGGTGTTATTTTTTTTTTTACTTTGGTGACTAGCATACTTTTAATGTTTATTTAATTTAAAATCCATATTAGAAAGTAATAAGAGCTGAAAAATAATTGTATATGGTTTCCAGTGATAAGTAATTCAATAAGGCAGGGGTTCATAAAGATTTGTTGGCTTTAAAATTTAATCACACATAAAATTCTGAAATGCAGCTTGAATATTTATTTATGTATTCTGCTATGTCTTAACATGGTGTTTTTTGCACATAACTGAAATGCTTGCTGCCATGCACTTTGAAAAAGGGAAGGCACTCATTACCTCCTCCTCTCAGCCAATCCAGTGCTCTGTTCATGGCAGTGATGCATTTACCAGCCCATTTATATGCAAATTGCAGCATTGCCTCAGAGGACAAGTCGGCCCCCTCGCTAAGTCTTTTTTCACAGTGTTCCTCAATTACTTATGGCAATTCAGTCTTAAATCGATAAATAGCACACTTCCCCCTTATCATCAGCACCTGGAGGACTTAGCTTTGCTTGTTAAAGAGAAACTTTAACAGCAGGTCTTCAAAATGTTGCCAGGTGACTCATGGGCCAATATAGTTAATTAAACAATAGATGATGCACTTAATCAGCATTCAATCTGTAAGCCATAGTGGGTGCCATTTAATTTCCTACAACAATTGAAGGCTTTCTCAAAGATGTTTTAATTAAAAAATATAAATGAACAACACAGGTGTAGTGTAGTGTTTTAATTTCATCAGCAGGATGTAAAAGAACTTTTATATTTGACTTTTTAACATTTGTTACTATGACATACTATTTGGGTGATTATTTCCGCATATGAACATACAAGTTTATGTTAAACATTTTAAACATGCTAAACACAACACAAGTTACAGTTATGAACTTTAGTACTTTTAAGCAAATAAAGTATCTTAAGGCCTTATCCACCACTGATGTGATGTTGAGTCATGGTCTACCGTAAATAAGAAATGATTTGCTGACAAATGAAATGTGTGTGACATTTTGCAGCATTACTGGCTTAAAATATTTTTTTTATTAAAAAGTCAGTAGGCACATTTTATGAAATCTAGAGGAAGGCTCCAAAAAACATGGTCAAGCTAAGATTACAGAACATATTTGAAATAGACTTAAAATAAGTTGATTTCACAAGTCCTTTACAAACAGACCACAAAGGTCACATAAAATATGACATCATAGTAACCTTTTTTTATGTTTATTTCCTTAGCACAATGCCAGACTGTACAATATACAAATGTATGGCCTTATGAGCACCTATAGTTATAGTTACCTATAATAATTCCACTGAACCAATATAGGGCCATGTGAGGAATACATACTCTCATAATGGGGACCAAAGAATCTTAAGCCATTAACACGTCATTAACTGTTGTAATTTTCTTTTTTGTATCAATATTATCTAATTTGCTTATATCACTCTGTTTATTTGAATCTTTACAGAAAGCCTGGGGCAGGTGGTGGGCTTATTTTTGCATTTTTTTTAGTAAAATGCTTAATCCTATAAACAGAATAAACATGCCAATACACTGACCAATCACAAATTTTTCTACACTTGTCTGTAGTTTGTAGTCCTGTCTCTGGTGAACATGCATCTGTTTACATTTTTTAAATGTTACAGATAATAAATTCAAAATCTTAATTTACAAAGTATAATAAGGATAGTCAGGAAAATATTAAATCTTTATTAATGTACCATTTCTTTTTTGAAAATGAATAATTTCTAATGGTCTGAGTGTGTGTTTTGTCTTTTTAATTGTCTATTAACAAAATACAAAGCTAGACATGTAAAATAAATCTATTAGTCATATCAAATTTGTGATTATGGTTTTGGTTGTGTTTACATGACTAAATACACATTTTTATATTTTTAATGGCATAATTTAGAAAGTGCTTCACCAACTTAAAACAAAACATTTACAGCTCCCTAATTTCATTTCATACTGGGAACACCTTACTTGCTTAAGTTTTCTAATCCTTGTCTGCAGGTTTGAGCAGGAGATTAGCACGCTTTCTCCCGCAGTGTTGTCTTGGCAGCCAGATTATTTTGGTTGCTATTTGCCCCCATGGGAGTGATGAAGAGGATTATGTTGCTTTTTTATTGCCTACAAATCCTTTCAACAAGGGGATTTATCCCATAATACATCCAAATAAAGGCACTAACACTGAAAATGTTTATGGAATGTTTAGTTGCCCAAGTCTTTTTCCTGCCTTGAAATCAAAGCGTCTTAGTTTAGGTGTTAACTCTCTCTGTCTTTCTTTCTCTCTCTGTGTCAGCATATGCTGATGATCTCGTGGTGTTTCTGACCTCACAAAAAGATGTTAACAACTTATCTACTGTTTTACACGACTTTGGTGTTTTGTCCTCTGCTAAAGTGAACTGGGCCAAAAGTGACTATGTATTAATTGGGGACTACAATGCTGAGAACCTTAAACTACCTGATGGACTGTCATGGAGAACTGGAGGGTTTAAGT
>JAOUQT010032305.1:0-11391 GCA_025769995.1 Xyliphius kryptos
AAGCAGTAATTAAAGCAAAGGGTGGCTATTTTGAAGAAACTAGTAATCAGTTATTTACCCCTTTTTTTTGTTAAGTACATAACTCCACATGTGTTCATTTATAGTTTTGATGCCTTCAGTGAGAATCTACAATGTAAATAGTTAAAATGCATTAAATGAGAAGGTGTGTCCAAACTTTTGGCCTGTGTATGTGCAAAAAAAAAAAAAACAGGTACAACTGATATATTTGATGTGTAAATCATTCAGAAACTTACATAGAATATACACCAGTAATTCCACGAATTTCCATTACAAATGGCACTTGATGGAATTGGAACACCATCCACTTTTACATGGACCTCATAGTCGTCCTCTGGCATTGCCCTGAAAAAGAACTCATTGACATTAACATACAAGGCTGAAATTTGTCATCATGATTCCCTATCATGCCCTTGAAAAAACGAAGTACTTTTTTTCTTCCTATGTTTGATCGTTCGTGAGATATCGCCACTGAATGCAAGACCCCAACAGGGTCTTCCCAAGTATCTACAAGGCTGAAACTCGCCTCCTTCATTCCCTATCATGTTCTTAAAATGAACTGCTTCTCACATTCATTTAGTCATTTAGCGGACGCTTTTATCCAAAGCGACTTACATGTATCCCTCTTAATATTTGGGGTCAGAACACAGGGGTACATCCAGAATCCGTGGAGCAAAAAGGGTTAAGGGCCATGCTCAAAGACCAACAATGGTAACTTCAGTGGTCCTGGGATTTGAACCCACAACCTTTGGATTGCTACGTATGTGATTAAAAAAAACAGATTTTATTGGATTTTAATAAAGTCAGCTCCTGAGCTTTTGAAATCCGGTCCCTGGTCCTCATTTGTTGACCTCACATAACATTGATGTCAGAACGAATGCAAGCATGTTCTCCAGCAGACAAATATGTCTTACTTTTTTTTTACTTTCACGTAGAAAAAAGGTTCCAGATTGAAAATGGAGGTTCCAAACTTTGCAAGTCGGAGCAGGAGGATGCCGGTTGCATGGCTTTTCGCTTTTGTGTGTGCATCAGAGGGAAAACCTGAAAATGAGAGCGCTATCGTTGTCCCAGGTGCCGCGCAAGTGACTACACGCTGGAAAACGGATGCCAGAAACCTGCCGGCCGATCGAGTTTTAGGTGTAAGCCCAGAAGCAGGAAGACATCGGACTCTTTCTATCTCTTCACGGTGGATTGCGCACACAAAATCTGCTGAGGGACAGTGGGAGGAAAAGCATAGCCGACGGCATTATTTACTAAGACTAATAACGCAGCCGACAGGGCTCTGCCCGATGAGTGTGTGCAGCCTTTATATGCTGTCCCATTAGATGCCACAGGAAGAGAGATTCCATGGACCCGACAGGAGCTGGACTTTCATTGAGAAACATCAGCCCACATTTATATTTTAAATGTAAGTTTAAATACAATGTGAATAAAGTCGGTTCCTGTTGGTGAGAAATTCTGTCTTCATTCGTTTGACTTACCCATTACAGTGACATCCAAACGTGATGGTTAGGGTCAGTACAGGTTGAGTCAGGGAACAGCACCTCTAGGTTAAGGGTCTTGCTCAAGGCCAATACTGGCAACTTTTGGTGGACTCAGGGTTTGAACCCAAACCTTCAAATGGATAGCCTAACACTTCTATGAGTAAACCTCCCCAACCTTACCAATCCAAATGGTCCCAACTTAATAGGTGGGGTCAGAGGACAGGTTAATCAATACAACAATAGGGTCTTGCTCAAAGACATTTTTGTCCAAAGTGACTAAGAAGAATCTGAAATTGAGGGGTAGAGTTAGATTACAGGGTGAGTTAGGAAACAACAACTTCAGGATTACGGGTTTTGCTAAAGCACCCATACAGGCATCCTTAGCGAACAAGGGGTTTGAACATTAGGGGTTGGGTCAGGGCACAAAGTCGGACATGATACAGCACCCATGACGAAGTGGGGGTGAAGAGTCATGCCGATTCTGGATCCCGCAAAACAGTGGCACGTCATCAGGCTCCCTAATGACTAGGACTTAACTAGTCACAGAAAGGACTTTGTTAACCAACCAAAATCCAATCCCAGGAAGTAATACTTTTGTATTTTGAGTCATTAATATGCCTCTATTTACAATGCAGGATTATTCAAACCCAGTTCATCCCCGCTTCCATTGTTTACCCTAAAACCTAGTTTTATATTCACATTGCAGAAGCCTATCGGCCTCTGCACTGCTCCATCTGTCTAGAAATAAGCCTGAGCAATAACCTTGAAGTGTACTACTGCAGGAGGCAGAGAGTGAGAGAGCAAGAGAGCGAGAGAGAGGATGAAAAATTAGTGTTTAAAGTGCAGGGTATTGGATCACAGCTCATACACATCCTGCGGGATTAACAAACCCTCGGAACATTCTGTCCTTTATGATATCACTGTGCATATAGAGTACATAAGCATGTGGAGTACAGGGGTCATGCTTAAGTACCAATTTACCTGCTGGGAATGTGCTGACATCATCACAATTTGGAGAGAACAGGACAGAGTGTACTCGTGTGCTTTATGTGTGAGCCTTGCAACCAGACAGCATGACCGCAAGGCTGCTCACTCAGGCAGAATGTCCTAAAAGCTCTCTCTCTTGCTCTCTCTAGCTCTTAACAATCTGCCTTTTGATGCTTGCAAGAGTGTCCATTTAAAGGAGTATACATTCATACAAAGGTTTGTGGACATGCACAAAACCCTAAGTATGGTGGGAAAATTAATATCAAGTAAAATACACTGACCAGCCAACTAATTGCAGACCCTTGTGGACAAAGCAAGCCAATTTTCAACTTGACAACATTAAAAACCACCCCCTATTGGTTATTCCCACAGCAAACTGGAGGAACAGTCAGAAGGCCATGTTCAAGAGTGGTGCAGGATGGAGCTGTGAGAGATCAAATGAAGATGAAAGAGAGGTGGGGTCTGGGAATCAGTTGACAGATCATAATGGTCCTCACCTGGAACTGGCAGATGAGCAGGATAGTCTACTGCGGCTCAAAATGATCCACCAGCCTTAGCCTTAGACTTTGGCGACATTTCGGAACATCTAGCATTTTTTTTTTTGTTAAATATAAAATAGCAGCAACTCTATTTTATGTAATTTACATGGGCGGCACAGTGGCTTAGTGGTTAGCACATTCGCCTTTCAGCACTGGCGGTTCCAGGTTCAAATCCCAACCTGGGTGGAGTTTCCATGTTCTCCCTGTGTCTGCGTGGGTTTGCTCCTGGTTCTCCGGTTTTCTCCCACAGTTCAACATGGGTTCCAGGTAAATTAAACGCTCTAAATTGCTGTGTATCGTGAGTGGATGCGTGAGTGAGTGTGTGCCCAGCGATGAATTGGCACCCAAGTAGAAGAATAAGTGGAAGATAATGGATGGATGTAAATTACATTAAAAATTATTAATTGATGTCATTTGGGTCTAGCCCAGGGGTGGGCAAACTTTAGCCTGGGGTCAGATGCGGCCTGCGGCATTTAAATCCGGCCTGCCAACTTAAAATTATCAAATTATTCTGTTAATAGACCTTTTCCTGTATATGCTTGTGTTTTTCAAGATATGGCATGCTCAGCTTGTAAGATGCCCAACTTAACTTATTCGGTTTACCTTTTAGAGGCCTTTTCTTACAATGAGCGGCCCAAAAAAAGGAAAAGTAGACAGTAAGTGCCGATTGGTCAATGAGGAGTGGTCAACAAAATATTTTTTCACGAATGTTCCATCTGTGTTTCTGATTTGCCAAGAAACTGTTGTGAATAAAACATCAGTCATCAAATGCTAGCTACGCTAATACGCAAAATGGGCATCTACTGCGCAGAGGTTGACGATGACGTTTTATGATGGCACTAGAGAAATACTCTTGACTCACAGTGAAAGTATTTGCTCACCCATCCAAATGATCAGAATCAGGTTTTTCAATCACTTCCATGGCCATAGGAGTGGCCTTTAGATTAGCTCAAAAACAGAGAGTTTCATGAAATTTTGCATGGTTTGCATGGTCGAGCTGCTGCATCCAAGGCATTTATCACCAAGTGCAATGCAATGATGTAAAGCATGTCGCCACTGGACTCTAAAGCAGTGGATACGCATTCTCTGGAGTTACGAATTGCGCTCCTCCATCTGGCAATCTTATGGACGAGCCTGGGTTTGGCTGTTGCCAAGAGAAGGCTACTTTTCTGACTCCATTGTGTCAAGTGTGGCTTGGAGGAGGGGCAAATATGGTGTGGGGTTGTTTTTCAGAAGCTGGGGTTGGCCCCTTCGTTCCAGTGAAAGGAGCTCTTTAGCATACCAAGACATCCCCAACTTTGTGGGAACAGTTTGGAGCTGGCCCCTTCTTCTTCCAACCAGAGCACAAAGCAAGGTCCTTAAAGACATGGATGACAGAGTCTGGTGTAGATAAACCTGTTCTGGATAAGTCCTGACCTTAACCCGATAGAACATCTTTGGGATGAATTAGAGCCTGGTCTTCTCGTCCAACATCAGTGTGTGACCTCACAAATGCGCTTCTGTAAGAATGGTCAAAAAGTCCAATAAACACACTCCTAAACCTTGTGGAAAGCTTTTCCAGAGAAGTCATATGGAACCCTATGGATTTGGAATGGGATGTCACTTGATCTCATATGTGAGTCAAGGCAGGTGAGTTAATACTTTTGGCAATGAAGTATATATTTAAAATGAGTGTATTATAGAGTGAGGTTTGTGGTATTGAAAATACTTGTGAAGACCCCGATCCATCCACCCTATTCGATGGCAATAGCAAGGGAACGCAGGAAAACGAGAATCTGTTTTTCCAAGGACATGGTAGGTAATCACTGCGCCAAATTTCTGTCACCGCTGTATTAAAGACCCAAAAGCGTGACTTAATGTCCTCTCACAACAGAATTGTTTTCACTTAAAAAAACAATAACATGAGGCATCCATCCAGCCATTATTTTCTGTTTAATCCTATATTGGTGTTGCAGTGGTGGGGTTCGTGGAAAAACCTTTTCAGTGTTGGGCAGTACAACAATCCATGGCTGGGCTAGCTATCCAGTTTCGAATCCCAAACTGGGTGGAGTCTGGATTCTGGGTTTTAATTTTCTTCTCATGGAGGATTGAGCGGAAGATGATGAGATGATATATTAAAAAGCGCTTTAAAAAAAAAAAAGACCAAAATATCTCTTCCCGGGCTGCACGGTGGCTTAGTCGTTAGCACATTCGCCTCTCAACGCTGGGGATTCCCGGTTCGAATCTGGGTGGAGTTTGCATGTTCTACCCGTGTCTGCGTGGGTTTCCTCATGAAGGTAAATTGAGTTCTCTAAATTGCCCTGTATAGTGTTCCCACCTCTCCACTTTAATCTGCTACCTCTTTTCCTCACTCTGTCTATCTTACCCCCCTCTCTCCCATCTTACGCTCACCTCTTTCCATGCACTCGCTCACATGACTCTGCTCTTTTCCACCCCTCTCTCACTTCCTCTCGTTTTCTTTTTTCTACCTTGTTTATCTTTCAGCTCGCCCCTCATTTCAATCTTACTCTCTTTCTTTTCACACTCTCTCCCATTTTTCTCGTTCATCTTTTTTCTTCATCCTTCTTGTCCCTCTCTCTCTCTCCACTCTCCTTCCATTAAGGCTTGGAACAGAAACTGCCACTCTGCATTCCATTAAGGTTGGAGAAACAAAAAAAATGAGCACAAGAGAACCAAGGAACAGACAAGACAACTCCAGTCCCAGATGAGAGACACAAAGACGGAACTGACGCTGAGCTCGAGTGAAAGTGTAATCATGATTTATACGTGACATTTCGCCCTCAGGAGGTTGTGCCACCTACAGCTCGCTCAATGCCTATACAGCTGGATAATAGACAAGCATTCGCAGACTAGAGAATCAGATGAAAGCTGTTGTGTTTACATTAGAAATCAGGTTAAAGCTTGTTTAAGTCTTTTTCAAAAATAAAACAGGCAAGGCACAGAAGACAAGGTACGAACCATGTGTACACACACACACACACACACACACACACATATACACACACACACACACACGCCACATTCGATCTATGCAAACTTACTGCAGCCCTTGCTCTTTGCCCGTGGGACAGATTTTACTGTTGTGCTCTGACATAACAAACATAATGCATGCTTCACCAAGACAAGCTTTGAGCTGCATGACGTACGATATAATTAAGCTTATGACAAAGGACAAGAGCACTAAAGGTTTTAAAACAATGAAAGACAGAACATGTCCTTTTTAAGGGCTATAAAAGTCCTTATTTCAAGCAACCAAGCAGACGTTGGTTCAGGTGTTCATGGTTCAAAGGATGAAGGTCCTCGTATTGCATTACATTAACCTTCCCATTATTGAGTTTGGTCCATTTTTGCTGCCAAAACAGCCCTGATTCGTTAAGACATGGACTCCACTGGACCCCTGATAGAAACTCACAGGAACATGGGTTCAAATGTATGTGGACTCACAGAGACATGTCCAAAATAGGGAGGTGAATAATAATCAATTTTGAAGCCTGGGCAACGTGTCGATGTAACCAATTACAAAAATAAGTTGCGCACTCAAAATATGGAATCGTCCTTTATTTAATATTTAAATGTCCGGACACTGGCGCATCTCACAAATCCTGCGTCTTTTAAAAATGTCCGCTACATGATACTCTTCCTTGTCCTAACAGCAAAAACTCAAAGTCAAATTGTAAAACGTGTCGGTGAGTGTTTTGGTGAATACAAATGAGTACTTTTACACTTCTAATAGGACAATGTGGAATAGGTCCTTGCTCCCTCTGTTGCTCGCAAAAGGTGGGCAATGAGGCGCCTTTTTTGCCGTGAGGTGCAACCCATGTTTGGAGAGATAGGGATCCTGTTGTTTCAGGGGCATGGTAGCTGAGGCTGCCACAACCCCAACATGGCACTTTGGTGCTGAGGATTCATCGCATGCTTATTACAGCTAGTGTATAGAGTATATTACTCCTGTTTCTCTAATGCATAACCTGCTGGATACCCACAGCTCTGTGCCCTTGTTGGGCTCCATTGTGGGTGGTTATCAAGGTGTGATGACCCTGTAAACTTAATCTGTTGATAAGGAACTGGTCTCATGAACTGGAATCGGTTCAAGTGGCACTGTAGAAAACTGGCCCAGATACATTGTCCTGGAATCTGTACTTCCTGAATGTCACCCTTCATAATTCAATAGAGGAAGCCGAAATTAAGCAGGAACAAGTGCCACAAGATGTAACAAACCTAAAACGAATGATGATCAAAAACCAAGGTGATCTGTGTAAAACAAATACATATATTGTCACCATATATTTACCGACCATATACTCCCTGCAAAGTTGGCAATCGGGCACATGAAAACACCTGTAATCTGCCTTCAGGAATCCCAACTAACACCAAACAGTAAAACATATCTAAAGAATTATGTACCATAGCCTATGCACTATCCATGCATCAAATATTGAACAAAGATTCCTAACAATATCTAACATGGGAGACTTCAATGATCTCAATCCATTATCTCGACGTCAGGGACACCAATAAAAGAGAAAAAACACTTGAGGAACACATCAACTTATACCACCTTTGCTTGATGAACACAAATACAAATACATATCTGCACCTACAGCATGGAACATATTCAACCCCGGATCTGCACTTATGTAAACCACCGGACCTTCTTCTTCTTTCAGCTTTTCCATTTTTAAGGGTTGCCACAGTGATTCAATCTTTTCCACCTCAGCCTGTCCTCTGCATCTTCTGCTCTCTGCATATCCTCCTTTACCACATCCATATATCTCCTATTTAGCCTTCCTCCATGTCTACTGCCTGGGAGCCCCATCTCCAACATCCTTCGACCAAAATGCCCCCTGTCCCTCCCCTGCAAATATCCAAACCATCTCAGTCTGCACTCTCGAACTTCATTCTCCAATTTTGCTGTCCCTCTGATGCTGCACTCATTCCTAATCCTGTCCATTCTGGTCACACCTTAAGAAAACCTCAACCTCTCAAGTTCAGCCACCTCTAGCTCTGCCTCCCATCTCTTTGTCATTGCCACTGTCTCCAAACCATACAAAAAGGCTGCTCTCACTACTATCTTTTAAATTTTCTTTTTACTTTTGCTGCAACCCTTTATCACACAACACTCCTGAGACTTTTCTTCATTCACTCCAACCTGCCTGCACTCTATTTTTCAGGTCCTTTCCACACTCCCCATTTTTTCAAACCGTCCATCCCAAGTACCTGAACTCCTGCACCTTAGTGACCACTTATTCCTGTAGCCTTACTGCTACACCTGCTTTCCTTCCATTCACACACATGTATTCTCTCTTATTGCAGTTGACCTTAATTCCTTACCAGATCATATGTCCACCATTACAAGTTCTTTTCTACCTGTTTCCTGGTCTCACTACAGATCACAATGTCATCTGCAAACATTGTCCAAGGCTTTTTCTGTCTGACCCCATTTGTTAGCCTTTCCATCACCAGAGCAAATAAGAAGGGGCTTAGGGCCGAACCTTGATGTAACCCCACCTCCACCATAAAGCTTCATCGGTCAATCCTACAGCACATCTCACCATGGTCACAATATTCTCCTACATGTCCTGAACAAGTCCAAGATACTTCTCAGCCACTTCAGACTTTTTTCTACTACACAACAGTTTTTCCTTGGCACCCTGTCATAAGCTTTCTCTAAATCTACAAAAACCCAGTGTAACTCTTTTTGACCTTCTCCATCAGCCTTCTCAGTGCAAAAATATATTCTGTGGTGCTCTACCTTGGCATAAAACCCGACTGCTGTTCAAACAGTCATCTTTTGTCTAAGCCTAGCTTCACAACTCTCTCCCAATAGTCATTGTCTGGCTCACAACTTTATATTGATATTTATAGGGCAACTGGACCTACATTCAGAATTTACATAGAGAGTGTGTAATTACTTGTGTGGTAGCAACCACTTCCCAATTCCCATAATGCCAGAAAAAAACAGAAAAAATCTGCTTCTCCCCAACGATGGATGTTAAGTGTATCTCTGCCATCAAAGAGTAAACACAAACTCGAACAAATGCCTCAACAGGTATCCATTTCTGCCAAGGAAAAAGGCTTCACCCTGACCCACAATTCAATTTTAACAACATACCCATACAATTTACAAAGAAGATAAAGTTCTTAGGACCAATCTTGGACAATAAAATGAGTTTTATCCAACACATACATAAACCTCATGAAAGTCTTGGACAGCACCATATGAGGTGCAGGATTCCAGCTTCCCCTCCTGCTTAACAGAGCAATAGTCAGATCAAAATTTGATTACATTAGCACAATATATGATGCCACTAGAAAGTCATATTTAAACAGGCTAAATTCAATACACCACTCCAGCATGAGATTTGCTATTGGAGCCTACCAAACATACTCTATATGCCTCTATACTGAATCCCAAGAACTGTCTCTCGAACACAGAAGAACAAAACTCTTTCTGCAATACAAAATAAAATTAAGGTCAACCCACAAAACCCAGCCTACCAGACTGTATTTACCACACTGCTACTTTCCTTATATGAGTCTGCCTTTACCAGCCCCCTTGAAACAAGATCCAACATCTGAGAAAAAAAAGACCAAATCATGAACTTCATCAGTAGCACATATACACAACCTTTTCCAAGTAATGAAATATCATACTAGATCTGACAAGAAACAGGAAATCAACCACTCACCCAAATAAATATTTGACAGACTTTCTGGACATAAGAGAACAATATCCAACACATTCCTATATACAGACGGTTCTAAATCCACAAATTAAGAATCTACCAGCATCGGTCTACACCCGCATAGTTAAATTTTCACAACAGAAGCACAAACAAAATTTAAGGCACTTCACTTTATAGAAACAACTTAAAATTCCAAAGCTCTGATTTGCACAGATTCCAAATCTTGTGTTCAAGTCCTCACACATTTCATAAATAAACATTGACTAATAAATAAAGCTTTGAACAAAAAACAAACCATACAATGTAAAACTAGGACGTGTGACTGTGCTGGGTCCCAGGTCACTGTGGAATCCATGGAAACAAAAAGGCAAAAATGACAACCCAACAACGAGGCCTGAAACTCCTACCAAATGATGCTGTTCTACCTTTCACACCGTACATCAAAAAAATAGATGAATGGATTGATGGAGTGCACAAACCAAAAACAAGCTACAGGAAATAAACAACCAAAACAGATCATGCCCAATCACAGAACATACCAGGTCACCATATACACAGTAAATGCTGTATTGAACACGTCACCAACCACCTGCGAGTTGAATGCTCGAAAAATATACAGCACTGAAGCATTACTGGACGACCTTAGACAACCTCCAAACACCAAAAAAAACTCTTGCCTACCTAAAGGTCACCGGGTTAAAGTCTCAAATATAAAACACAGTAGTATTGGCATTTAGCTAAACCAAAGATTATACAGGGCATTGAACGAACAAACAAACAGACACCCCTAATACATACATATACAGTATATAAAATATATTCAACATATAATATTATATATTGGGGTGCCACAGTGGCTAAGTGGTTGGCACGTTTACCTCTCAGCATTGGGGATTTCTGGTTCGAATCACGATCTGCGTGGAGTTTCAATGTTCTCTCCGTGTCTGCGTGGGTTTCCTCCAGGTTCTCGGGTTTCCTCCCACAGTCCAAACACATGGATTCAAGGTAAATTATATGCTCTAAATTGCCCCGTATAGTGTGCGCTTGTGTATGTGGTGTGTGAGTGAGTGGACCCAGCGATTTTTTTTTTTACCCTTTTCTTGGTGTACCTGCCCAGTGCCCGAGATGGTCTCCCCTGGATGGGCATGGGAAACCCACCCGCGATCCTAGTAAAGGAATAAACAGAAAATAATGGATGAATGATTTTTTTATATCGAATTGTCATGAAGGCTCTGATTTACACCCCTAGTTCAAAAGTATGTAGACTCACAGGGACATGTGTCCAAAAGTACACTGCTCAAAAAGCTAAAGAGAATGCTAAAATAACACATCCTAGATATCAATGAATAAAATATTTCAGTTGAATATTTATCAAAATGTAAATTAAAATTATTATCCCATGGAGGTCTGGATAGGGAATCATACTAAAAATCAAAGTGGAAAATCAAATGACAAGCTGATCCACCTTCAATGGAAATTCCTTAAGACAAGTTCAAAAGAGGCTCAGTAGTTTGTGACCTCCATGTGCCTGTAGGACTTCCCTACAACGCCTGGGCATGCTCCTAATAAGGCAGTGGATGTTCTCTCCTACAGCCCCCTCCATGTCTCCTGGTGTACTGTCCTGTCTCCTGGTATCTGCTCCATGCTCTGGACACTGTGCTGACAAACACAGCAAAC
>JAOUQT010032316.1:0-11391 GCA_025769995.1 Xyliphius kryptos
TCTGCGTGGGTTTCCTCCGGGTTCTCCGGTTTCCTCCCACATTCCAAAAACATGAAGGTAAATTGAGTGCTCTAAATCGCCCTGTATAGTGTGTGTGACTGTGTGGGTGAGTGTGTACCCAGCGATGGGCCCTCGACCCTCATAAAGGAATAAGCGGAAGATAATGAATGAATGAATATATATATATATATATTTATATTTTAACATATACAATATATTCAAATATATTTTTTGTGCCACAGTATTTTCTAAATCATATACGATTAATACTTGTAAACAAATTATAATGGGACTTTTGTTTTATTTAATTCTTAATAAGACTGGAAAACCAAACAAGTGATATATCATTACATCATTCAGGAACTCACATTTTGAAAAAAAGTAAGTTGTCTTATCTCCTTTTACCACTAAAACTTATGAATCTGGGGAGGTTATAGCAATTGGTCATAGCATATTGTGTGATCTGTTAACCACTGGGGTGTTTTTTGATCAAGTGACCACATTTTGATTAAATACCTGTTGGTTCTTTATGGAATAGACCCCACAACATAGTGGGTCTACCACCATGCTTTACAGTGCAGATCAGAATCACTGACACTATAACAACCGTTTCTGTAATTTCTGCTTGTTGATCCTTGACAGTGGATACTCTCCCATATTACCTTTATTTAAATGGGACATTTAATGAGAAACTACCTCCATGCACATGCATCTACAGCCTACAATCAAAAACGATAAAAGTCTGAACAAGCATGTAATTATGTGTGAGCTCAACAAAACATAATCTCTCCAATCATTCCTCTGAGCTTTTGTTAAGTTGCTTGACGTCATGAGTTCTCTGCATTACAAAGGAACCTCCCATCTCTTTTGATAGCTTTGCCTACAGCGAGAAAAATCCTCTATTTTTTAAATGCAGGTGTTGTGCCTTAATAATTCACAGTCGTTTTAAATTCCCAACTACAGTGTGTAAAAAAAATCATGAGTGTGGTAGCTGGGACAGTACAAACCAGGACTGGAAATAAGAGTAGGTGGTGTTTGATGGATGACTTTTTGCTTTTCAGACCAAACTAAAATCTAAAATTCCTCCTGATCATTGGACCCTGTGATTTTGTTGCCAGTTACTTTCACATTACAGGCCTCATTCAATTTGTTTTTTTTAACAGGTATCCATCACATCCATAACTGCACGTTTCTCCAATTATTATGTAATCAGTTAATGACAAACCACATTTGATCTGACCATGTTAAGTGCTTTGTTAAAACCTTCATGCTACATTAATAGTTATACATTTACACTAGACAAAATAATCGGGACTCATACACATTAGACCTACATGAGCTTTTATGACGTCATATTATCAGGTAACTTCAAGTCACAACCATAAAGTTTTTACTCTTTCAACTACAAAAAAACACTAATGAGGACAGATGCTGATGTTTGATGAGAGAACCAGCTTTACAAGCTCTCATCTCAAATGTGTTCAGTTCGGGGTTCTGTGGAGGTCAGTCAAGTACTTCAACACCAAACACACCCAATCGTGCTTTTATGGACCTTGCTTTGTTTACCAAGGTATAGTCATGCTGAAACAGAAAACAGCCTGCCCCAGCTGTTCCCAAAATATTAAAAGCATACAATAGTCAAAAATAAAAAGGCAAGGTGCCAGATTTTCAACATGTGAGACTACTTCTGTCAATATACTGTATTGCTGTAGTTGTCAAAGTGGTGGCGCGCCCCCTAGGGGGACAGTAAAGATTTTACACCAGGTGAAATTCCATCCATCCATTATCTTCCGTTAATTCCTCTAGTGGGGTTCCCCATACCCATCTAGGGGAGAAAATCCCAGGCGCTGGGCAGATACACCCAGGACAGGGCGCCAATCTATCGCTGGGCACACACTCACTCACACATCCACACACATTATACAGGGACATTTAGAGCACTCAATTCACCTGGAATCCATGTTTTTGGACTGTGGGAGGAAACCCGTAGAAAGCCCACGCAGACACGGGGAGACCATGCAAACATGGAAATGTTAGACGAAATTAATAGTTAAATAAAACAAATTTAAATGTTAGTTTTTTTTAAGATCAGTCTCAAAACAGTCCTAAATGTTATATCCAATAATTGAATTTTACTTATTATAGGTAATCAACATAAATTTAGAAATCCATAGGGCAGTCGAAGGCTTCTGGTTAAGGAACCAGCCATGTGACTCAATTAGTCATTTAGTCATTAAGCAGACGCTTTTATCCAAAGCGACTTACAAATGAGATAACAACACAATCAGTAGTTTTAGGAAAAAAACGCTAATTCATTATGTTCCGCTTAATCCTGTACTAGGGTTGTGGTGGGGTTCCTCATGCCCATACGTCTTGCCGAGAACGTCTCGGGCGCCGGGTTGACACACCCAGGACAGGGTGCCAACTCACTCACACACACAAACACACATTATACAGGGCAATTTAGAGCATTCAATTGACTTTGAATCCATGTATTTGAAATGTGGGAGAAAATAACCCCATTGTGAGGGTTTAATGATTTATTATTTATAAAAACATTAAAAGGTGTTCAGCTCTTTTAAAACAGTCCAAATGCACATTTTGTAACCTCCAAATTACCAGTCTAAGCACTATCTAAGAACAACATACCGACAAATATGGCAGAATCGGGGGGTATTTCTTGGGGCACTCATTGGTTTGTGGTTAAAGAAGGTACCCGGTTTGATTCTCAGTCCCATCAAGTACTATGGCTGAAGTGCCCCTGAGCAAGGCACCTAACGCCAATTATACAGTGCATAACAGTTTAGTATGAATTATGTTTTTATTATTATAAGGATTTTAAAATCACCCTTTGGTAATCTTGGTAAATATTTTTAGCATTAGGATATTCTGCAAAATATTACAGGAGTACCAAATTTTACTTGTTAAGTAAAGTTAAATATACTTTATTAAATAAAATTCAGGAAAAAACTAAGTATCAAAGTGCAATATATCAAATTTAAACAATTACAATATTATTCATTCATGACCTAAATATTTTTAGTACATTAATAAGACTGCCAAATCCCACTACATCCTTATTATTGTAACCATTATTTTTATTATCATAATTACCAACTTTATTAAAATGAAATTTATCATGATGTAAACTGTGGGCAATTGATATTTATATTTGAAGGTCAATGTGAACAGTTATTCAGCCACATAATAGCCTTAGTCATAGCTTTATGTGCTACCAGGTGATGTGACGTGACATAGCTGTAAGTTGACAGACTTGTCAAAACATAATTAAAAGCATCTTATTTAAACAACTTTCACCCATAAACTACCCGTTAAACATTCATGTGATTTTGAACATATTATAGCCATTTTGAAAGTCAATATTAACCATGCTGAGGAGCTCTGGTAGATTGCCTAGTAGTTTTTAGCTAAACAAAAATAGAAGGATTTAAGAATAATTTTCCCTGCTCATCCATCAGGATATGATTTTAGAAGACATTTTACATTTAACCCTGTTTTCCATGACATAAAAATTGGTCCACTCTATTCTGGTTTTGTACGTTGACTGAAATATCTATTTGTTGTTAATTAATAAAATAATCATGCACGTATATTTAACACATAAAGCATTCGGTTGAGTTTGAGTTTAAAAGAGAGCTACAATTTTCTTCAAGCTGTTCCCCATTTCATAAATCTAGCATTTAAACCTGACTGTGCAGAATCTCTCTACTTTTATATTATGATGTCATAACATTTTTAACCTTATGTCATACGTTTTTCTATTCCAGTGTGTAATTTTGATTGTGTTTATACCAAGGCTATAGTGCTTTCGATTAACTTGGAGCTCCTTTCATCATTGTTTATAGACAAACTCGATCTGACAAAGGGTGGCAAGATGGATCAGTAAAATTATATCTTACAGGATATCTGATACAAGTGGACATCTGTAATTATTATATACTTTAATGTCTGGCATTTGTTAAAATTATTTAAGTGGAACACAAGTATATTTACACAGTGCATAAAAAATAGCACTATATTCATTAGGTTTTATTAAATTGTAATACAACCAAAGTTGTCCCTGTATATACACATCATTTACTTGTAGGACTACCTGTTTAATTGGGCACATTGGCTAATACTCCCACTATCGATTATATATTAATTATTATAATTACAAATTAATTAATAAATTACTAATTTAAATAATAATAAAATAAAAATGAACAGTAATCATTTTGCAACTATATAAAAAAGATCTCATTTATATTTAAGTTAAATAAAAATAAATGGCCAGTTATAATAGAGGAATTAATCATTTAGAAGACTAGTCCACATGCATTAATCGCCAAAATGTGGTCACGAAGGTGCATTTTTCGGCGACCTGACATTAAGATCAAGGTTTATTTTCTTTTAAAAAAGATCTTAAAAATAGGCGATTTTAATTGCTTAGTCATTTATATTGTTAAATTTATTTAATTAGTCATTAGAGAACACCTTCTACGTAAAACGATTTTGGTATATTCTATAAAGTGTATAGATACAGTGCGAGTAAATTGTTTAAAATCACTACTATGCATTCAGAATTGAATTATTATTGGCATGTTCCTCTTTAACTGTTATGACATTTTGCATTGAACCTGCAGGTACCAGTGAATTAGTACAAAATACCAATTGTAATTCCAATTGAAAATGTAATGATTGGTTTTATCTGTCTTCATGTGTCCCTCGTGAATGCTTAATGTGGTTAAGAAACCTAATGCAAGACTTTAGTGCCCTCTAGCCAAAATTCACATCATTTCCTTTAAATAATATATAGTGTTAGTTGCTCAGTACCTAGGTGGTTCTTTCTGTTTTCGGGATACTTAAACAAGTGTTCGGTTTATGTCCAATCTGGATGGTTTTATCTATTCCTTACCTTAAAAATGGCTTGCTTTTCTTTAAAGGTCTTCGATCTTCATGTTGGCTTACGTTTTTACCAGCACACGCAGTCTTCCAACCCAAATCTGAAACCAAGAGTAACATTTTATTGTTAAACAGTTAATAAAATATATAGACCCCAAACATCTGTGATTCACATTAGAATAACCCAACAAACAAAATAATGTAGTCATCAGCATCCTGTAGAACTGAGATTAATACATCATGGATGTACAGGTTTGTATTACATCCATGGATCCCCCATGGGGGGGGGGGGGGTCTCCGCAAATATTTCAAGGATACGGCGCTCAGCAAATATACCCACGATAGGGTATCGCTCAATGACCGACACTAAATGGGGAAATTTAGAGCAGTCAGTTAACCTAGAATCCATATTTTTGTACTGTAGAAGGAAACCGAAGAACCCGAAAGAAACCCACGCAGACACAGGGAGAACATGGATTCGAGACTGGGATTCGAACCGGAAATTCTCAGCACTGAGAGGCGAACATGCTAACCACTAAGCCACGGTGCCGCCAGCTGGACTATAGTCTATAAATGTAGAACTGAGTGTATTAATAGATAATGAGTATAGAATAGATGTAGCTGTTAAAGTGGCCGGTAGATACATGTATTAAAATTGACATATGACTAAACCTGTCTAAACTATTAAACATGTCTGTTGATCATTAGCAATCACTGCAACAGACAATCTCTAACTTTTAGTGAAGTTAATTTTACACAAGCTGATGGGCTATTACAAACCTGCCTCATGTAATACACACACTTGTTCCCAAACTACTGTTTACTATCCATATCCAAATTTAAATCTGTATGATGTGAAATGTTTTAGTAAAGCTATGCTAAAATTTCTGATGTTTGAATAAAACTAAATAATGAATTTCATGCATCTTAAATTTAAATGTATTTAAAACCTACAGTGAGCTTTTGCTTGTGTTAAGTAGTTAATTTTTGTCTAGGTGACGTGCAGTGCAAAGTTCCTACAAGGAGAGCTTAGGCAGATCTGAAACATCAAAGTCAACTTAAATGTGCTTGCAGATTATAGATTGTGCTAAACTCTGAACATGATGTACATTACCTCTAATATGCATGTTTTTAAAAATTAAGAAAGCCAATAAAACTGGCACTTTGAGTTTCGAGTAGGTTTAGGCCTGTTAAAAGAATTATAGAACAAAAAGACATTTTAGTCCATATTTATCAGTTATTTCGTGTCCTTGTGGCATGTAAAAAATCTTTGAAAAAGAGCTAATGTAATAGCATCTGATGTCACAACTTTAAACACATTGCCACGAAGCATTGATTCCTTTATAAAGGAAGACAATTTAAAAAATAAATAACTAAATTAATTAAAAAAAATAAAATAAAAAAACACAGGTTTGGCATGAAATAACAAAATCACTATCTGCCAGGTTTATTGGGCAATATTCTATCAATGAAAAAAAAAAATAGGTCACATGAAATTTATTTCACCATTCCATCAAAGTGCAATCTGTGTCTTCAATGTTGGATTTGCCATTGAGGGAATAATTGCATCACTGGGAGTGAACAAGTTTGCTGGACAGTAAATGCCTTTCCAGTGTCTGAATCAAAAGCTGCTGTGGTGGTTTTTGGATTTTTTTTATTATTAATTGATAATATTGACAAAATTGATAATAAACAACCAGAAGAACCTTCTTTGTATAAAAATAAGGCTGGTAGCTGAATAGAGTTTGATTTAAATGGTCAGTGGTGAGGAGGTTAACGTTTATTAAAAAAAAACACAGTTCTGAAGCTAAAAAACAAAAAGGAAAAATGCTCCAACAATGACAACATGATGCTTAAACCATATGGCTTTATTTGTAAAACACTAACTAATTTAAAAAAGTTTATACCTACAACAATATTAAAAAAAAACCTAAAGAGGCCAGTTTATACCACACTATATAAAATGTTATTTCAAATATATATTTGATTTATAACAAATTCGTTTGACCATTTCATAATCATCATGATGATATATTACACCCTTTTTACAACAAAACCTGTATCATCACCCCACTAAGATTTTGCTCTTCACAAAGTAGAACCAAAGCCAAAAGTTGTGTAACCATCTACTGTTTCATTGAGCCATGAGTTAAAATTCAAGATAAATAATGCTCATCAACTAAAACTTATATAACATTAATTATACAGTACATTGGTACAGTGTATCACAAAAGTGAGTACACTCCTCACATTTCTACATTTAATTACATCTTTTCATGGGACATTGACAAAATGACATTGACGCAATAAAAAAAGTAGTCTACCAGTTATTTCTAGCTGAATAAGGTACAAAGATTGGGCTGGCCACTCCATAACCTCAATTTTGTTGGACTGGAACCAAGATTTTGCTCGTTTACTGGTGCGTTTAGAGTGATGTCTTGTTAAAACACCCATTTTAAGGGCCATTTTCTCTTCAGCCTCAGTATTCTGATATATGCAAACTGGTCCATGATCCCTGGTATGTGGTAAATAGACCCAACACCATAGTAAGAGAAACATGCCCATATCATGATGCTTGCACCACCATGCTTCACTGTCTTTAGAGTGTACTGTGGCTTGAATTCAGAGTTTGGTGGTCGTCTGATGAACTGTCTGTGGTTAAATAAAATTTTAAAAGCCACAAATAACTAAAGAAATTAAATCCAAAGTAGTTTTAAAAATATATATGTTATGTCAATGTAATAAACTTTGCTACCCCTCAGAAAGACCTCACCGATTTAAGCTTCCCATTTGGTACTACTACTTTTTGAGAATAGACACTTAAAGCACAGCAGTTGACAAACAGCCTGGAAGGAGACTTTGGCTGGTAGTTGTAAAAAAAAGCAGACAGACACACTACTGGTGTGAACATTTTGAGACCAACTTAAATGAAGTTTTATATGGTAATGTTACAGTAACTAAGTCCTGTCAGTCCTCATTTTCAGACCCAATGACAATGCATGTGAATGGAGCAGTTTGGTGCTTTTTGTGTTGTGTTCTATAATGATCACCCATCAGTCAGTCGAAGGCATGTAGTTGAAGAACCAGCCTTACAACCTGGCTGAAGTGCCCCTGGGCAAGGTACCTAAACCAAAATGCTTCCCTGGACCGTATACAGGGCGGCTCACCCCTCAGGGTATGTGTGCTCACTTTAACAGTTCCCTGCACAGATGGGTTAAACGTGGAGGGAAAATTTATAGGCAAATTAAATCACTTTACTTTTAATTTATCAGCTCCTATAATGCTTTATGTACAAAGTGTAATTGATGTACACTGCATAAGTGAACATGCAATTTTAGAAAATACAAATACCAAATTTTAGTCATTACTTTTTACAGTTCACATGTTGGGAACATTGACGTAATACATTTAACAGCCTACACCGCTATACACGTGAACATTTGAAAGCTTTACGGGAAACGGATCATTTTTGTGCAGTTTGTTAATCAGTGCTTTGATTAATAGCATACAAAAATGCCTTTCCAATAAACAGCATTAGCGGCACTGTCATTTTTAGCTTTATATGACCCGAAAATTATCCCTAATGAAACCTGTCTCCTCATTATTCATCCTAACACTTAACACAAATGTTAACAAAAATGCCTGGGATGCAAGTCTTGTTGGTTAACTGTGTGTAGTTGTATCAATATATTTACACAAAACTATGACAAAAAGTACAACATAAAATCCAACAACTGGAAAACTAACTATTGACAAAGTGAAACAGAAACTACACTAAGCAACAGAATAAATCCTTGAACTTTTGTGTTGCAGTTTAATTGGTTGTGTTTCTGGGGGCGTAATCCTCAATTCGCGGATTAGATATGATTGGCGTCATTCATAAACTTTTTCGGGTTGTAAACATTTTAGACGGCGGCACGGTGGCTCTCAGCACTGGGGGTTCCCGGTTCGAATCCCGATCTGAGTGGAGTTTCCATGTCCTCCCCGTGTCTGAGTGGGTTTCTTCCGGGTTCCTCCCATATTCCAAAAACATGAAGGTACATTGAATGCTCTAAATTGCCCAGTATAGTGTGTGTATGTGTGTGTGACTGTGTACCCAGCGATGGATTGGCGCCCTGTCCTGGGTGTGTCTGCCCAGCGCCCGAGACTTTTTCCCCTGGAAGGGGGAACCCCCCTGCGACCCTCATAAAGGAATAAGCGGAATATAATGAATGAATGAATGAATGAATGAATGAACACGTTAGACATACCATACTTGCCCTATTCGGTGTATTTCCACGGTAATCAAACGAACACCACAAACAAAAGTAAGTTGTTATTTAATGTGTAACATTTATGCAATGCCTTTGGACGTAGGTCAGAAAAATCGTTCAACGTCTACATCGAATGTAAAGGCGGGAAACAAGTAGAAACCAGTTTAGACCAGTTCCACAACAGACGGCGCCCAGAGATATGATGTTTATCTATACTAGAGCCTGTATTGCTGTCTAAAACCAAACCCTCCTGGTAAAGCACAGCTTTGCACACTTTTTAGTGAAGTATTATAGTTTTATATTCGTAGCTCCTCCTGTAGTGTAAGCGACACGCCTGTAAAGTTGTTACAGTAGCGCCATTGGTGGTGAGCGCCGGCTGACGGCTGGCAGAAATAAATTGCTCCGGCTCTCATTGGGTCGTTCTCTCACACGCGAGGAGGGTCTACAAACTGCTGAGGTATTTACTTCTTCAATGCAAATTTTTTAGTGGTTAGCAATAAAATGCCTTTTTTAGCCTAATATGGGAATTTGGACGTTATTTTATACTACGTTGTTCTGTAACGAGTACTTTTGCAGAATGCAAGGTCATGCGGGACTTGCTAAACTACCAGGCTTCGGTTTTTAAAAGTGTAACGTTAGTTTGCCCTCGAAAACAAACCGCTGTGACAGTTATGTTATCCGCAGTCATATATTTAGCTGTTTTCAACACCGAAACAAACTCGGCAAAATGATTTAAGTAGAACTACAGAAACGGAAGTGTAGAAATATAATGTGTCCAGGAAAACTTATCGTGTATATAAGTTGTCTCGACAAAACACTGCATTCAGTGATTCCTTTCCCTTCAGTTTCACTTCGTGTTTTAAATTCTCTTTAAAGTCGCGGCGCTCTCGGTGTATCATTCCAACCCGAAATAAGACTTTAAGGCTTGACCAACATGCATTGTGTCCTTACTTTAACGTTATAAGGTTTGGTACCATTACCCAACCTCCAGATTGTGGACTACAAAGCATTTATTTATCATTTAATATCACACAAGTATTATACAATTCATTGACATTGCGTGATATCTGCTAAATATTTTTATTTAAAACAAATCGAGACTGCTACAAATGAATTCTCGTTGAAATTAATTATGTAAATGTATTTTTCACACCCTGACGTCTGTACCACAAAGTGCACCATTCAAACAACAGATTCCAGACAGTTTTAAGGGTACACCTGTATGATAGGGTTGGGGGGCATTTAAATATTGAAGAAAAATATTTTGAACGTGGTAAACCAGTCCTTGCCAATTAACTTTTTACCCTCTGGAGGAATTTAACCTAATGACAAAGTTGTGTCTGATACAGAACCACATACACCTATGATGCGCGTCCAGAAATCAAGCACAAAAATCCATTTCGTAAGGTTGAGCTATGCTATCTTTTTTGAGGTAAATACTTGAATAAACTAAACTTTTTTAATGATTTTAAGAAGAGACTGAACAGTCAGGGTGTTTGGAGGAAGTACACATTGGAATTGAACACACTGAAAAGGGTGCATGTACCAAAAAATAAAAAACTGCTGTATGGTGACCCTAAAAAGTGCCCGGCTTATCCTTTTAACAAGCTGGTTAATTGTTATATAAAGGTTAGGTATACATGTATATAGAGAGATGCAAACCCACCAAGATAATATTCTCGTTTTATTTTTATGACGGTTTATTTTGTTCCATGTCAAGCAATAGCATGAAAACCTTATAATTGTTTCTTTAAATTCATTCATTTATTATCTTCCGCTTATTCCTTTATGAGGGTCGCGGGAGGTTTCCGCATGCCCATCCAGGGGAGAATGATACACCCAGGACAGGGCGCTGGGTACACTCTCACTCACACAACCACACCCATACACACTATACAAGGCAATTTGGAGCATTCAGTTTACCTTGAATTTATGAACCTGAAGGAAACCCATGCAGACATGGGGAGAGCATGGAAACTCCACCCAGATCGGGATTCGAACCAGGAATCCCCAGCACTGAGAGGCAAATGTGTTAACCACTAAGCCACCGCTGCCAGGTTTCTTTAAATGCTTGGATAAATACATAGAATTCCACATAGTTCACATGCAGACACACAACAGAGGTCCATTCATACATATTCATTAATTCAATCATTCATTATCTTCCGCGTATTCCTTTATGAGGGTCGCGGGGGGGTTCCCCATGCCCATCCAGGGGAGAACGTCTCGTGCG
>JAOUQT010032324.1:0-11391 GCA_025769995.1 Xyliphius kryptos
CTTAGTGGTTGGCACGTTTGCCTCTCAGTGCTGGGGATTCCCGGTTCAAATCCCAAACTGGGTGGAGTTTCCATGTTGTCCCAGTGTCTGCGTGGGTTTCCTCCGGGTTCTCCATTTCCTCTCAGGGTCCAAAAAACATGGATTGAAGGTAAATTGACTGCTCTAAATTGCCCCATATAGTCTGTGTGAATGCCCAAAACGCCCCCCCCCCCCACCGCCCCCTGAGACCCTACTAGAGGATTAAGCAGGAGATAATGAGTGAATGAATAAATTTCTCATACTTTTTTGAATGAGTTCCTAATTCTCTTTTCCTCAAACCCACAGTGACCCGCCTATTGCAGGACAGACAGAAGGACAAGAGCGAATGAGAAAAACACATTATTGACCAGAGACATAAGTGTTACGGCTCAAAGTAATTTTAACAATAAACCATCAACTGAAACAAAACAAGTCATGTTTAGTTATCATGTTCACTTTATTGTATTAGCGGAATACGCGCGCTGCGGTGGAGAACTTGATACCAACGTGAAGATTGAAACACAATTGTTTTTGTATGAGTGATGGCTTTGGATTTTATATATTTAAAATGAACGTGTTTTAATATAAGTGAGGTTTGTGGTGATTAAAATTCTGAAGTGAATATGTAAAATGCATATAGTGTGAGTTGTGACTACGGTGTCTTGCATGAATTTATCAGTAGGTTTTCCAAGGACACCATAAGGAATGATGGAGCCAAGCTCCAGCTTTGTTTCATTGGGTACATAAGGGTACATCAGGAAGACCCCAATGTCACAATGGATGGGGTCTGGCATTTGAGGGTAATGGCAAATAAACTATCGAATGTACGAAGCTGAGAAGTACTATTTCCAAGGACATGATGGGGAATCATGATTCCACATTTCAGCATTGTGGGTACTCGGGAAGCTGGAGAATTAGTGATGAGTCAGTGAGTGAGAGCTTTGTTTTTTTAGTATAGATTTTAAACAAAGAAAAAGTAAAACTAAGTAGTTTATATATAATCAAAAACAAATAAATGTTATTTATTATTCAGCCATCTATTATCTTCCACTAGGGTCGCGGTGGGGTTCCCCATGCCCATCCAGGGGATAACATCTCAGGCGCTGGGCAGATACACCAATCCATCACTGGGCACACACGCACTCACTCACACACATCCACACACTATACAGAGCAATTTAGAGCATTCAATTTACCTGGAATCCATGTTTTTGTAATGTGGGAGGAAACCGGAGAACCCGGTGAAAACCCATGCAGAAACGGAGAGGACATGGAAACTCCACCCAGATCGGGATTCGAACCAGGAGTCTCCAGCGCTGAGGCGAGCGTGCTAACCACTAAGCCACTGCGCCACCCTGTGATTTATTACAGTTAATAAATTAGAAATTTATTAAGAACAGGATACTATTTATTTATACAGAAAATCAATAACATCAGTTCATAACATTTACATTTGGTCATTTAGCAGATGCTTTTATGCAAAGCGACTTACAGGTATCCCACTTATTAGTTTGGATCAGAACACAGGGTTACACACAGAATCCCTGGAACAATGAGGGCTAAGGGTCTTGCTCAAGGACCCACATTGGTAATGTTAGTGGCCATTGGATTTGGACCCTTAGATCAACCCTTAGATTACTAGCCCAACACCCTAACCACTGAGTTACCACACCATAGTTTCCGTTCATGGCTTCATTTAAAGTTTTATTAGAAATACAGGGGATTCCCGGTTCAAATTCCCGGTTCAAATCCCCATGTCCTCCCCATATTCCAAAAACATGGATACAAGATAAACTGGAACGCTCTAAATTGCCCCGTATAGTGTGAGTTTGTGTGTGTGGATGTGTGAGTGTGTGCTCAGAGATGGATTGGCGCCCCATCCTGGGCATGGGGAACCCGCAAAGAAGAATAAGCGGAGGATAAAGGATGGATAAGAGAATTATTAGAAAAACAGTATATATAATAGAGCTACTTATTAATCATTTAAAATGGTTTAGGGTTCATACACACCGCAGGATAAACCAAACATTTAAATATTAAAAGCGTTGAGCAGGTGGATTATTGTCTTTTTCAATGTAAGTATTAATCATTAAAATAATTGGAATTGATTAATCACTAACAATTTGTCTTGGAAAACCTGTACCTTTTTTGGTGCGGTTCAAATCAGTACAAGCTCACAGGACCATGTCTATGGAGGTCCCAACCTCAGATTTTACCATAAACCATGGCTGTGTGCTCCAGAGAGCTTTTTGCGACTTGAGTAGTTCAGGAGGGAGGATCCTGAATACTGTGAGTTGGATGACCATGGAAGGACAAATGCTGGTCCATAAGAAAGCAAGACTAAAAAAAAACGAAATCCCAACCAGCTAACTTTCGCTGCATCTCCAGTCGCAGACCCTTACACGGTCAGCGCCGCCTCATTCCAACCACTCCTGGCCGTCAGAGTCCGGAATAATTGCGCGTACTAGGCAATCGACTGCGAGCCCTGGTGCAGTCCAATAGGTTGTTCCCCAAAGAGTGTCTCCTTGAGTGAGTGAGAAAATGCAGCATTAAAAATCTTGAGAAAAAGCATGACTGGCCGTCCAGGCAAAACAATTGTGGCTTTTTTTTTTTTTTTACATTCTACTCCCTATTTTCATATAGCCACAGGGGTACATTTGTTACCTTTAGCATTTCTAATGGTGTTTGAGTGGCCATGGCAACACAATCAGCTAAAAGTTCTAATTTGACAGCATTGTAGACTTTAGAACACTGGAAGCCTTTATAAGAAGCTGTAGTGTTCTAACGACTTGGGATTAATTTGGCTTTTAACAGAAGATCGTCCAACATCATCAGGGTTTCTCTGTTTAGCACTGCAAAATGGCTTCCTCAAGAGATAGAGAAGGACTCTGGGCCCTGCTGTGCCGCTGTGTGATGGGCAACAGTGAGGAAATAGCTGATCCAAGTACCAGATCCGAAAAGACCAAGGCCAAACGAGGACAAGCCAGAGTGAGAGAGCTAGAGGAAGATTTGAAAATGGAGAGGGAGCTCAGGATGAAGGTCCAAGAGGACAATGCAGCTCTGACCTCGACTCTGTTGGATAAAGAATCAGAGTTTTCGTCAATACAGTGTGAAAAGTTGCAATTAACAAACACCATGGAGTTACTTTCCATAAAGGTGCAGCAGAGTGAGGAACATTTAAAAAAACTAGAGGAAATGACTAAAGAAAAACAAGAAAAACTTGTAAGAGAAAATGACATGAAAAATAATGAGCTGATTAAAGAACTAAATGAAACGCGTCAGCAGGCAGATGAGGAAAGAAAGAGGATAAAGGAAAAAGAGGCTCACTGGGGAGAGGTCACAAACAGGTGGAAAGAGAAGGTGGAGGAGAAGGAGTGTTTGTTAATGAAGGTGGGAGAGGAGAAAGAGGAGGTGGAGAGGAGGCTGAAACAGCTGTTACAGGAAAGGAGTCAGCTGGCAGACGAGGAAAGAAAGAGGATGGACGAACGAGAGGCTCACTGGAGAAAGGTCACCAACAGGTGGAAAGAGAAGGTGGAGGAGAAGGAGTTTTTTTTGAAGAGGTTGGAAGAGGAGAAGGAAGAGGTGGAGAGGACGCTTCAACACCTGTTACAAGAAATGAGTCAGCATGCAGACGAGCAAAGAATAAAAATGGACGAACAAGAGGCCCACTGGAGAAAGGTCACCAACGGATGGGAAGCAAAGGTGGAAGAGAAGGAGTGTTTGTTGATAACGTTGGAAGAGGCGAAGGAGGAGGTGGAGAGGAGGCAAAGACAGCTGTTACAAGACATAAGTCAGCGGGCAGATGAGGAAAAAAAGAAAATGGATGAACGAGAGGCTCACTGGAGAAAGGTCACCAAAGGGTGGGAGGAGAAGGTGAAGGAGAAGGACAGATTGTTGATAGACTTGGGAGAGGAGAAGGAGGAGGTGGAGAGGAGGTTGAAACAGCTGTTACAAGAAATGAGTCAGCAGGCATATGAGGAAAGAAAGTATATGAATGAACGAGAGGCCCATTGGAGCGAAGTCACCAAAGAATGGGAGGAGAAGGTGGAGGAGAAGAACAGATTGTTGATAGACTTGGGGGAGGAGAAGGATGAGGTGGAGAGGAGGCTGAAACAGCTGCTACAAGAAACGAGTCAGCAGGTAGACGAAGAAAAAAAGAAGGTGGAGGAAAGGGAGGCCCACTGGAGAGAAGTTACCAACGGGTGGGAGGAGAAGATGGATGGGAAGGAAAGATTGTTGATGGACTTGGGAGAGGAGAAGGAGGCGGTGGAGAGGAGGATGAAACAGCTGATGCAAGAAATGAGTCAGCAGACAGACAAAGACAAAAAGAAGATGGAGGAAAGAGAGGCCAACTGGAGAGAAGTCACCAATGGGTGGGAAGAGAAGATGGAAGAGAAGGACAGATTGTTGATAGACTTGGGAGAGGAGAAGGAGAAGGTGGAGAGGAGGCTGAAAGAGCTGTTAGAAGACATAGAGGAAATGCGTCAGCATGCAGATGAGAAGAAAAAGATGATGGAGGAAAAAGAGACTCAGGTGGAGTTTTTTCCTCCTCTGCCTTGTTTATCAGAAAAGATTCAAAATCGGACCGCTGACCAGGTATTACCATGATCTCATTCCATTATTTTAACTTCTAGTGAAGAGTTTCTAGATATTTATTTTAGAGTAAAAAGCAACAGAACATGGAGAACATTGTACACCAGATTTCATTACGATGGTGTAACTTTGTGTATCCCATTCGGAGTTGTGTCTGGTTACGAATTTTAACTCTCGTGATTGATGTGCTGCAGGTCACGTCATCAGGTGATAAGGCTGCATCTCAGGATGATGTCACCGAGCTCCTTCAACACTATGAACTCTATGAAACCATTGGAGAAGGTAACAAATCACTCCTTCAGAAGTACAGAAGAGTGAAAGAGTAGGATTGTGAGAGGGGAAAAGGAGATAGAGGACTCCATTGGAATGTCTTGGGACTATCTTTGAAATTTCTATCCGATTTAATCTTTGCAGGTGATTCTTCGAAGGTAAATCTGGGTAAACACATCCTGACTGGAGAAATTGTGGCTGTCAAAATCATAGACAAGAAAGAGTTGGGCGTGAGTTAAAGAGTTTTATTTAGTTTGATCAATAAAGTTTGAACAGCCACTAGGTTCTCATGGTGCTATGAGGAGTGGATGAGATATGTTTTTTCTAGGACCACCATGGGGAAATTCAAAGCAGCAGGGACAGTGGGAAAGTTAAAAAGACATTTAATATATACTAGCCTACTACCCGTGCCTTGCCACGGTGACTCACTTGAGAGACTGACCCTGGGATCCTGTCCATGTAAGCTATGAACAAAATCGGTGACGGAAGGCAGCCCTGGTGGAGCCCAACCCTAACTGGAAACCAGTCTTATTTACTGCTCTGGTTGTACAGGGACTGGATAGCTCATTGCAGTGAGCCAAAAACCCCATACTCTCGGAGCACGCCCCACAAGAGACCCCGAGGGACATAGTCAAATGCCTTCTCCAGATCCACAAAGCACATGTGATCTGGATGGGCAAAATCCCATGCCCCCTCCTGTGTTCCATGACTAGGCTGGAGTTCAGCCAGACTCTCTTCTCCAGTACCACCACATAGACCTTGCCAGGAAGGATGAGGGGTGTGATCCCTGTACAGTTGAACCCAGTCCCCCTTTTTGAAGGGGGCGATCCAGATCTGCCAATCCAGAGGCACCACCCTGGATGTCTACGCAATGTTATACAGGTGTGACAAACAAGACAGCTCCACAACATCCAGAGCTTTAATGAGATTAGAATGGATCTCATCCACCCCTGGAGCCCTGCTACCCATTAATGAGTTTTTTGATTCCCTCAGCCATCTCGGCACACTTGTGATGGAAGAACCCCAAGCCAAGTCTGCAACCTCTGCTTTCTATATAGAAGGTGTCTTGGTGGGATTAAGAAATTTCTTCCGCTTAAGTGTTCCTTCCGCTTCCCAATGATGTTCCCAGTCGAGCTCAGGAACTCCTCACCCAGATCGGAATTCGAACCACTAAGCCACCGTGCCGCCCCTAGATGATACGGCGATTCTTTTAAAGGTTTTTTTATTGGTTTCTTCTTTTCTAAATCAAAACTTTCTGTTTCTACTTATTCCAGATGGATCTGTATTTTCTAAAGAATGCAATTAAAACCACAAAGGCTCTCGGTCATCAACATGTGTGTCGCATGTACCATGTGATTGAGACCAACAGCAAGATCTGCATGGTGCTGGAGGTGAGTGTGTATATGTCTGTGTGTGTGTTAAAGTCTTTAGTTGTGTAACTCATTTTCTCTTCCTTCAGTATTGTTCTAGAGGAGACCTTTCGCAGTACATTTTAAAGAATAATCTGTCGGAGAAAAAAGTCCGCAGCATCTTCCGTCAGGTTGTTTCGGCGGTGGCGTACGTCCACAGTCAGGGAATCGCTCACCGTGACATCATTCTGGTGCATCATCTGAACTCTATATCAGATTCAGCTTAACTTTAAACTCTTACCCTATTTGTGTTTTAATTTAAAAAAAAAAATTTATTTCAGGACCACATACTAATGGACAAGAACGGCACCATCAAGTTGACTAGCTTCAGTTGTTGTGTCAAACCAGAGGTGAGTATTTCTCTTTAGAGCGTAGTGTGTAACCACAGTAAACACGTGTAATGGAGTCAGGTAGCAGTGTGTGTCTGTTTCTTTAATGTCAAACAAAAATATTTGAATATCTGCTTTATTACTGATAACAAAACCAGAGAAACAAACCTCTTGTTTTGAGATCTACCTTTGGGAGGTACTTCCGGTCCTGACCTCCGGTCCAGACAGCCATAGCCATTGCTCCATTGTTTCTTTCTGTCGGCGAACCTGCAGCAGGACTCAGACGCAGCTCTGGAAGTCCCCCGGAGGTCTTGGCCAAGCTCAGCTGGGCCAACGAATTTGAGTCCACGTTTACCCACCGTTTACCCAACATTCCCTGGCCCATACAGCTGAACACAGCTGACCAGAAGAGGGACGTTATTGACGGAAAGTTGTTAGTGCCCCTGCCAAGCCAAAAGAAACTGTTATTTGCCATCCTCCCCACATGTGACGCCACTAGGGTGAGCCGCTTGACCTTGAACATGGGCTCTCCAGCGTCATGGTCACGAGCATGGCTGTAAATGGTACCGGCGAACCCCCTCCTGTGGAACCCACCTGAACCCGTCTTACAGAAGACTTCTGGTGCCACACAGGCCAGTTCTCCCAGGAAGGATGGACCGGTTCACAGTTTCCATTCACCAAGCCTCATACTGGGCCTCCTCTTCTGCCATTAGAGCGCTTGGTTGAATTAATGGAGACCATGGGGACCCCAGCTTCCACCCCAGGAGATCGTGACAGTGAACGACCTTGTCTTGCGGAATGCTTGACAGGCCTTGCAATCGGCAGGGTGTCAATGTGCTCTCTGTCATCTGGGAGCGAGCACCATGGCTGAACCTCTGAGCTCTGCCATACAACAAAAAAAGGTGAGTTGTAGGTGCCTCCATTGAGCCGGGACAGAATTTTTGGTCCTTCAGTGGCGCTTATGGGGCAGAGTTGCGATGACAAGAGGAAGGAGGAACTGTATTTAAACTGTGCCTTCATGCTGTGGAGCTGTCACACCATCCCAGCGTCTCTCCACAGCCCTGTGAAGATGAAAGCTCCAGGTTAGAGAAGGCTTCAGTGTTTCAAAGAGCAAACAGTTTGCACAAAACACCTCTCTTGCATGTAATAAAGGCTCATGCCCCAATAAAATGTGTAAACGTGAAAAACAGCCCTCTCTTTTAGGTACACTTTTAGGTACACTGGCCTGTGGCACATTACCTGGTTCGTCCACCAGAATGCACAAAGAGCCCGTTGGGCATTAATTGGTTCCCCTGCAAAAGGGCGCCCCCTTACACCATTTATAAACGAGGTGCCCAGTACCCACGTTGCGTCAGAACATGCAGGCCTGGGAGGGTTTATGTGCCCCCAAGGGGGTTATAAACATGGTCACACAGGGTTTACCCTAAAACTTCCCCTTATGGAGGAACAGTCCTCAGACTGACTAGATTTCAGCACTTTTGTTAGCGGAAGAGATCATCTTTTACACAAGGAAGAGCAATCTTCTAAATCTTCAATTTAGAGCATTCCAAATTGACCGCTGGACCAAAGTCACTTGGGTCATTACTCACAGTACTTCATAATCCCAAAAAAGGAAGATTCCCTCCACCCGATTTTGGATGTGAGGGTTTGGAACAGACATTTAAGGAATTACAACTTTTGGATGCTAACGTTCAACACACATTCACGGTCTACAACTGGTTCACATCATTCTCAAAAAACGCTTTCTTCTATGTCTACCCCCCCCCCCCCCCACACACACACACACACAGAAAGTTCCTTTGTTTTCCACATGGAGGTGTGTATTACGAATACGGGGGTCTTCCCTTCAGGCACTTGCTAAGCCCATGGGTGTTCTGTTCACTTGTGGCGGTGGAGCTAGCCCCAAGAATTCTAACATATATAAATGATTATCGGGCGGCACGGTGGCTTAGTGGTTAGCATGTTTGCCTCTCAGCGCTGGGGGTTTCCCGGTTCGAATCTCGATCTGGGTGGAGTTTCCATGTCCTCCCTGTGTCTGCGTGGGTTTCCTCCAGGTTCTCTGGTTTCCTCCCACATTCCAAAAACATGGATTCCAGGTAAATCGAATGATCTAAATTGCCCTGTGTGTGTGGATGTGTGAGTTGAGTGTGTGCCCAGTATCTGTATGTAGGTGTATCTGCCCAGCGTCCGAGACGTTCTTCCCTGGAATGGGGAACCCCACCGCGACCATGTTAGAGGAGTAAGTGGAAGATAATGAATTAATGATTGGTTTATAATAGCCACCTCCACGTAAGAGATGTTGAGGGACACGCATACCCTGCTTTCTTTCCGAACATTACTCGTCTTCAGAGTCTGTCTAGCCAAAAACAGCCTGGTCCCATCTTGGAACATCACGTTTCTCCAGTTAGACCTGAATTCAGCTCTCATGCACGCTGGACTATTAGTAAAACGCAGGCAGTCTCTCGCAAACTGTCTCACCCTCTTTATAGAAGGTTCATGGGTTCAGTTTTCCACGTATCTGAAGCTGCTTTTGGGCTTTCAATCTGAAGGTTGTGGGTTTAAATCCCAGGCCCTCTGAAATTACCAATGTGCCAATGTGGGTCCTTAAACAAGACCCTTAACCCTCATTGCTCCAGGGTTCTGTATCAACCCTGTGTTCTGATCCCAACATCACGGTGGGAGACCTGACCCTAACCCTAACCTGTAAATGACCAATTATTATTAATTATGAGGTCAGAACTGGATGTCTCCTATAGGTGGATCGCTCCACTCGATGATATCAGAAAAACGGGTTTACGGATATTAACCTTTCGTTCTGCTGCAATCACATCCAATCACATTCTTTAAGGTTCTGTTACCTCTGCTCTCTGTTTTAGGAAGGTTTGAGTTCTCGTATTGGTTCCTGGTGTGGAACATATTCTTACATGGCACCAGAAATCCTGCAGAACAAACCCTACATTGGTTCAGAGGTGAGTAATTGATCTGCTTCAGTTCATTACACTGTGTTTAATATCATCTTTGATTTTCTTTCTTCGTCTGTGCTGCAGGTGGATGTGTGGAGTTTGGGGGTGGTGCTCTACAACCTCTTATGTGGTTATCACCCGTTTATAAAAGATAAAAACGTTTCAGTGCTTTTAAAAAACATCAGCGTGAGTTACTAGACTGAACTAAACTGTGATTCATATTAAATGTATATCTAATGTATATCTGTTTTTCTTACCCATGGTGCACTGCTGAACTTAGGCAGCTGTTATGTGATTTTAAACAGAAATGGTGATCATCGTGTGATTGGCTGATCAATATAAACTAAATCTCTGTTTGTGGCATTTCTGATTTGTGCTTCTTCGTGTTTCTACAGAACGGACGTTCTGAGGTTCCTGACAGGATCTCATCTGGAGCTGTACTGCTGCTGGACCAACTGCTGCAGGTGTGTGTGTGTGTGTGTGTGTGTGTAACATGAAGAGTGTGCGTTTGTTGTAAGAGCGCAGTGGTGCGTTCTAATCACTGAGTAACAGGATATACTGTTAACGAGATGCCATCTAATTGCCAAATTATACAAGTCTATAAACAATATTGGGAAAATGTGAAGTGTTTGCTCAGAGGTGTGAGTTATTGTCAATAATTTCACGGCTGGACAAACAGCTCAGCCAATCAGATTTAAGAACCAGATCTACCTGTTTTATAATTATTGTTATGCCTCATATCTGTTCTCCAGTAAGGTTCACATCACCAAAGCCACTCTGGAATGTCTAAATGGAGATTATGAGGTAGAACCTGGTTACGGTCACGAACGACACGCCTTCCTCAGCAAACATGCCATTGAGACCTTCTTCATTGTTCCCTCACACAGACGCAAGGTATAGCACATGCTGGCAATCACGATGACTGTACGTACGTAACGCACATTAAATATTATAAAATACAAAGTGCACAAAACCCCACACAAGTTCTTTTGCATATTATTAATATATAAATTATGCAGAGACTCACAATGACACATACACAGACATGCACTCATGCACATCTGCTTTCAGTCTCCCTGACCTCAATCTGCAGATGCTGGAAATGGAGTTACTCTGATAAGCTCTTCTTTATACCATGGTTTATTTATATTCATATAATTCCCTTCTTCTTTTCTTGTCTTTACGTCTATTCATTTATTTGTTCACCCAGTTCCTGCTTTTTTAAAGTCGTTCCTCTTTTTTAGACACACTCTGTAGCGCCTCTAATTCACGAATGTTCTCTTTCCCTCCACAGATCTTCCCTGGCTTAATTCTGTCTGATATTAAGCCAGCAAAGAAGATGAAGTTTAAAACAGTCTGCTACCTGCTTGTGCAACTCATGCACTGCAGGAAAATGTTCAAAGCTGAGATTCCTTTTTCCAACGTTATGACCTGTGAAGACGATGACAAGGTGTGTGCATAACGATGTCCCGTCATAATTGTATTCATGTTTAAATGTGTGAGAGATTCATTTCAAACATATCCAAATACAAATCACTCTAACACCACTCTAATCTCTTTGGCTCACTAGTGTTCTCTTAAATTTTGAAGATTAACGCTTGTATTTTTTGCATAATCTTTTCTTAGATTGCTTTTGGCATTTTTACCCTGTAATAACAAATGAGCAGTCTAAATATCTAGTTGAAACATTGCTTTATTACAGGAATAAAAAGCCATCCATCCATTTCTACATTTTAGTTATTTAGCAGACGCTTTTATCCAAAGCGACTTACAAATATCCCAGCTTGGTTGGGATCAGAACACAGGGTT
>JAOUQT010032335.1:0-11390 GCA_025769995.1 Xyliphius kryptos
GGCGCCCGGGGAGCAATTGGGGTTAGGTGCCTTGCTCAAGGGCACTTCAGCCATAGAACTTGGTGGGACTGGGAATCAAACCGGCGACCTTTAGGTTACAAGGCTGGTTCCCTAACAACAAGCCTACAACTGCCCCATAGTAGATCATAGAAGAACAAAGCTGCCCATCCACAGTTAGAAAGGTCATAAGGGTGTATTTACATCTGAGCCAGGATGGACTGCCATTATTGATGGAATAATGAACTTGAAGAAAATGTTTTTACACAATATTTCCATCTGAGGCTTAGTTCAAGCTCTTTGGAGATGAACATTTTACATTCTGACATCAAGTCTTTTCAGAAAATTCTTTCTTTGTGCTCTGCTTTATACATTTTCGCAAACTTTGATAGATTTCTTTATTCCACATCATTGTACACTTTTCTCAATCAATAAATTTAAATGGTTTATTTAATCCAGTTGCCACTGATTCATAAAATAATGCAACTAGTCATGTGAGTTTGGGACAATTTTGTGCTTTTAACTAGAAATAGTTTTGGGAAGGCCCTTTTCATTTCCAGCATACCTCTGCCTCCGAGAACAAACCAATTTCCAGAAAGGTGTGTTTGGTTGAGTTTGGTGTGAATTGTTTGGTGGAAACTTTATATTTGGTGTTTAGTCATGCAAAAAGAAGCAATAACAGGTCTGTGGCAGACTAAGACACACACTGTAAAGCAAAGGACAGAGTAGTGGCCCTACCAGAATTAAACCGGTGTCCGCGAGTGTTAAAACAGTTGGATTAAAACAGCTGGATACCATGGTTCCTAATTTTCTGATAAATGTGTGTTCACCAATTTGCATTACAGGAAACAAGTAGCAAAATGACATGGTATAAATATCTTTTGTAAAAATAGTAGAAATACTAAAAGAATCCCCACAAAACACAAAAATAGCAAGATTATTATCAAACTAAAGCCTTGGAACTGCTCAATACCCATCTGCTGTTAAACGTTACCAATGTTACCCAGTGACTAAACATTTTTAATGCCTGCCTACACACATACAGCTTTTAAATTGCAAAAGTTTACAGGTCCAGTGTTTATTAGTCACATGCAGATCATTTTCCTACTTTTAATAATGACTTTTAAAAATAGCTTTTAATAGTATTTCCAGGAATTCCTCTTTATTTTGAACAGTTAATGTGTGTATTCACTGTTGACAAGTACATTTATATATGAAACTGCAGGGAAAGGCTATATTTTTGGTAAATCACTGCATATCTAAGGCCAGTGTATGGCCAGAACATAAAAAAATACAGAAGGATCTGCTGAGCCGGGAATAAAATATACTTATGTGAAAAGCCAACTCTAGTTTTTACTTCCTTGCATATCAGATTGTGACAAATGTGCAACAGAAAAAAGAAAAGAGGCAAAAAGAATTGGAGCAAAAAAAAAACAGCTAGTCCGATTTGATCTTGCAGTATGTCAGACATGTTTAGTCAGTCATGGGAAACTGCTGAAGCTCCAGTCTGACTGCCATGTTATTGCCTGTTAAACCATGATGGTCATGGCGTTCTGTTCGCACACAATTCATGGCTCCACTTTAAAGAATCTAGTCTGGTACGTTTATTTGTAATAGTGTAGATGACATGCAACATGTGCGACTGCATTCCCCAGTCCCCAAGTCATTAAACATGTTTACCCAGCAAATAACTGTATATACACTCAGCTAGTTTAAGAAAAAATAAAAAAATAAAAAAGAGTTATAAATTACAAGGTTACAAAATACAATACAAAAACAAACTAATGATAACGATTACATTTATAGCTTTGACTATTGTCAGAACCACTATTACTTTAAATGGCATCTCATTTTAACCTATTTTATATTTTTTGTGATTTTGCTGAATGTTATACACACTTGGGTATTAAACCAACATACACTGGAAATACAATCAGATGTCTGCCAGTAAGGAGACGGTATGCAGCTGGTAGAGACCATTTGACAGATACGATCTTTATTAATGGATATTGTGAGAGTTACATTGTTAACCGGTTTGTGTGGTTGGCTGCTGTGTACAATACTGACACATCAATAATTAGGGCACTAGATATTCTAATTAATGAAAATAAAAATAAATTATACTAAGTGCCGCATACGTACTGGTAATTGAAATTTTTTTCTTGTTTGTTTTTACGATTTGAGGGAAACATAGGCACGCTAATACTAATACTAGACATTCCTTACTAACATTCTTTATTTCTTTTAAAATGAAATAAAAAATGAAATCTGACAAGTTGCACGCCGCTGCACCTTTAAAACAAACGCAAAACATTCCACAGTGCTGATTATACTCAACTCAGTTGCATAAGACTGTCACTGTGAAGGTAGCTGAGCTAGCAGCCATTAAGTGAAATTCCGAGCTTTGTCTTGCTAACATCAAACCTTTCAATTACTCCTGATCCCCAGCCCTTTCCTGTCGCCTTGGCTACACTGTTGCCTAGTTACTGCTCTCTGAGGCATGCCATCTTGTAATTACCTGCCTATCGAATGCCCCAAAAATAGGCAAGCATTTTAGAACCAACAAATCATGGATGACACACTTTCACACACTTCTCCAAAACATTGTACTATAAAGCAATGACAAATTTAAAAAGACAAGCTTCGCATTTAATTTAAAACCAGTGACTTGGACAGTTATATCTGGTTAAGAACACAATGGAGTTTCAGCTTTATTAGATGACCACAGAATAATAATATTATACTATTATATAACTTATTTAACATACTCCTATTAATTAGACACTGCATGTACAGTGAAGTAATATTTAAAACACAAAGCATGAAACACCATGAAAAGAAAACTGAAACTTTTGACACATCCATACGCTGAAGTATATGCTGATCATATACTTCAGTTCTCATAATGGCCTAAGAGACAACTGGGACAGGCTGGGCTGGAGAATGTGCAGGCAAACAGTGAGGACGTGCCACAGTTGCTTAATGAATGTGAGATAAGTAATCTCAGCACGCAGCCATACTTTCATAGTCTAGAAATCTATGCATGCTGCAATATGGCACATTTCACAAATGCGTTGAGCTGCGACCTTAACCGGATGTGAGTAAATGTGCAATAAGGAGCTCCTGGCAAAAGAGACCACATCTCTAACTGCCCGAGGTAAACAAATTGACCCCAAGAGTCAACTATATACTCGGTGCACATGGACACAGACAGAGTCAGATACACTTACAAAGTCAGAGCAAAGGGCACAGCAACATGGCAGAATGGGGACAGAGTAACAAACTTGGGCTTTAAAGGCAAAGGCAGTGACCTAAAGGCAACATAAATCCACTTGGACACAAACAGTGCTGGGATGAACTGAACTAAACTAAACTGACTTAAACTAAACATCTGAGCTTAACAAATCTTATTTAGACCTCCTCTCAATCCAAAAAGATAAATTGTGTTCTGTCTACTGATTTTTATAAGCTTTTTGAGGTGAAGTCATAATTTGCAATAAAAAAAACGAACATGACTGTATATACTAAATTAAGAGGTTTAGAAGCTATTCGTTTTATGAAACAAGCTCTGTTTACTAAACGTGCATTGTGGGGTTTTTTTTGTATCCTAGTTAAATTACAGATATATTCAAAACTCTTTTCATGCATTTTTGGGCAAACATTAATAAAGGTTACTGAAAAATTAAATGAAACTATGAGCCATCTGTATGTCATACTGAGACAGCACTGACCAACATTTTGTAGCGCACAAAGAATTAACTGTTTTAGAAAAATATGTATTAAATTTATAGTTAATTTACTTCACAAGCACAACTTTTTATTAGTGTGTTTGATTTTAATAAAGCAGATACAGCCTCAATTTAAAATACAGTTCAGGCCAAAAGTTTGGACACACCTTCTCATTATAATTATAAATTATTTACATTGTAGATTCTCACATAAGGCATTAAAACTATAAATGAACACAAGTGGAGTTATGTACTTAACAAAAAAAGGTGAAATAACTGAAAACATTTTATATTTTAGTTTCTTCAAAATAGCAACTCTTTGCTCTGATTACTGTTTTGCACACTCTCAAAGAATTCTCTCATTGAGCTTCAAGAGGTAGCCACCCGAAACGGTTTTCAGGTGTGCTTATCAGGGTCAATTAGTGGAATTCCATGCTTTATCAATAGGATTGGGACCATCAGTTGTGCTGTGCAGCTGACAGCCCTAATGGACAACTATTAAAATTCACACTATGGCCAATCAGAAAACCAATCAGCTAACTAAAGAAAAATGAGTGGCCATCATTACTTTAAAAAAATGAAGATCAGTTAGTCCTGAAAATTGCTGAAACTTTAAATGTGTCCCCAAGTGGAGTCACAAAAACCATCAAGCACTACAGCGAAACTGGCACACACAAGGACCGACCCAGGAAAGGAAGACCAAGAGTCACCTCTGCTTCTTAGAACAACTGCATCCGAGTCACCAGCCTCAGAAATCGCAAGTTAACAGCAGCTCAGATCACAGACCAGTTGAATGCAACACAGAGTTCTAGCAACAGACCCATCTCTAGAACAACTGTTAAGAGGAGACTCTGCAAATCAAGTCTTCATGGTCAAATAGCTGCTAGAAAACCACTGCTAAGGAAAGGCAACAAGCAGAAGAGGCCCAAAACACAAGGAATGGACATATATTAGACCTGTGGAAATATGTGCTTTGTTCTGATGAGTCCAAATTTGGTTCCAACCACCGTGTCTTTGTAAGACGCAGAAAGGGTGAACGGATGGATTCCACATGCCCGGTTCCCACTGGGAAGCATGGAGGAGGAGCTGTGATGGTGTGGGGGTGTTTTGCTGATAACACTGTTGGTGATTTATTTACAAATGAAGGCACACTTAACCAAAATGGCTACCACAGCATCCTACAGTGACATGCCATCTGGGAACTCCTTTAAGACTGTTGGAAAACCATTTCAGGAGACTACCTCTTGAAGCTCATTGAGAGAATGCCAAGAGTGTGCAAAGCAGTAATCAGAGCAAAGGGTGGCCATTTTGTAGAAACTAGAACATAAAACATGTTATTTTACATTTTTTTGTAAAGTACATAACTCCACATGTGGTCATTCATAGTTTTGATGCCTTCAGTGAGAATAAAACAAAAAAAAAAAACATTGGATGAGAAGGTATGTCTAAACTTTTGTCCTGTACTGTATATATTTATTTAGTTTAAAAAAAACTATTAAAAATTAGGAAGGCATGTTGGTGTAGTGGTTAGCACATCCGCTTCTCAGTGCTGGGGATCCATGATTGAATCCTGATTTGGTTGGAGTTTCCATGTTCTGCCCATGGGGTTTCCCTGGGTTCTCTAATTTCCTTCATGGAATGAAGGTGAATAGGCTACTCTAAATTATGCCCATCAAAATTAGGAACCTTTCTCCTTTAAGTGGGCATGGGGAACCTCCATGACATAGTATAGGACTACGAGACAATGAGATAAATAAAAAACTACCAAGAATCTGTAATTTCTTAATTATTTTGACATCGAAACCTACAAGTTACTTTACAAATCAGTAAGCAACTAACTTAACTGTGGTACCATTAGACCTAATCATTTATTTATAATTAGTTTATTAGTTTTTAGCTTTTCCTTCCTCTCCTTGGCCAACACCCTACCCTGTTAGCCAAAATAACAATAGGAGGACGTTTAATCTGGTTTTTGATCCTTATATTTGACCTGGCACAGCTTTTACAGCAAATGCCCTTCCTGATGAAACCCTTGTTTATCCAGCTTTGGGACCTGTGAACTGATGCATACACAACTAATGACAGAGATAACTACAATTAGCTCACCAACCTAAAATAACCATCAATACCGTCATGTTGGCTACATCCTGATCTGATAATGGATTTACTGACCAATACAAACTTTGTAGCAACAAATGTACTATGAGAATTCCTCAGTAACAGTAAAGAGTGAATGAAACATACAAAGTATGTTAAGCAACAGAAGATTAGTTTGCAATTGTTTCAGCTACCAAGTTTCTATACATTGTAAATAAAGCTAATAAAATGATACAATGAGACCATTATGGTAAAATTTGGTACAATTTAAAAACACATTATATCTTCCCTGAATCCAGTAAATAAAGTTTTCAGTTCAATACCTTAAATTTTTAAATGGTACACAATGTACAAACCGGATTCCAAAAACGTTGAATGCAATGCTGTGGAGATGGCAAATGTCAATATTTTATTTGTAATAGAACATAGATGACAGATCACGTAGATGATGTTTAATCTGAGTAAATGTAACATTTTAATGAAAAAATAAGTTGATTCAAAATTTTACAGTGTCAACAAATTCCAAAAAAGTTGAGACAAGTAGCAATAAGTGGCTGGGAAAAGGAAATTGAGCATATAATGAACAGCTGGAAAACACTAATTAGGTCAACTAACATGATTGGGTATAAAAAGAGCTTCTCAGAATGTCAGTGTCTCTCTGAAGGCAAGGTAAAAGGATCACCAATTCCACCGTTGTTGCAGCAATACCAGAATGGTGTTACCCAGCATAAAATAGCAAAGACTTTAAAGTTATCATTATCAACTGTGCATAACATCATCAAAAGATTCAGTGAATCTGGAACAATCGCTGTGCATAAGGGTCAAGGCCATAAAACTCTACTGGAAGCTCATGATCTTCAGGCTCTTAAATGTCACTGCACCTCAAACAGGAATGCCATGGTCAAGGAAATAACAGAATGGGCTCAGAAATTCTTCCAGAAAGCATTGTCTGTGAACACAATCCACGGTGCCAGCCGCAGTTGCTAGCTGAAACTCACAGTGCAAAGAGGAAGCCATTTCTAAGCAAGCTCCACAAGCTCAGGTGTTTGCACTGGGCCAGGGGTCTTTTAAAATGGAGTGGGATAAAATGGAAGACTGTTCTGTGGTCAGATAAGTCACGATTTGAAGTTCTTTATGGAACACCGGGATGCCATGTCATCCGGACCAGAGAGGACAAGGATAACTCAAGTTGTTATCAACGCTCCATTCAGAAGCCTGCATCACTGATGGTATGGGGTTGAATGAGTGTTTGTGACATGGGCAGCTTGCATGTCTGGAAAGGCACCATTAATGCAGAGAACTATGTTTAGGTTCTAGAACAACATATGCTCCCATCTAGATGTCATCTCTTTCAGGGAAGATCCTGCATTTTTTAACAAGATAATGACAGACCACATTCTGCAGCAATCATAACATCATGCTTACGTAAGAGAAGGATCCGGGTACTAAAATGGCCAGCCTGCAGTCCAGATCTTTCATTTATAGAGAACATTTGGTGCATTATATAGAGGAAGGCGCTACAAAGAAGGCCCAAGACGAACAGTTAGAGGCCTGTATTAGACATAAATGAGAGCGCATTCCAATTTTCAATTTTTGGTCTGTGATTTGTGTTCTATTCTGAATAAAAGATTAGACGTTGGCACCTCCACATCATTGTATTCAGTTTTTATTAACAATTTGTTTTGTTAAAGGTACACAATGCCGGCACATTTCAATAACGTAGCACAATCGGCTAAACAACTGAGCCGAGTAATGTGTTTTAAAAATCAAATAGGCCTAAAATACATAACAGCTCATTTACTTCGTTATGCATTTGACAGATAATTCTTAAATTTATTATTTCTTTTGCAAAAAAAAGCCCTTTCATTCAATTATTTTCAATTGTTTCAAATAAAATAGTTTTCAGACCATGGATTGTAAACGGTGTCGGACTACATTTTCTAATCTATTCCCACTCTGTTTTGCCAAATGGTTTTGGCCTGTAATCTCTCCGCTTAACCCGCTTAATATACATAATACATGTGGATGGTCAAAGTATTTATTTTCACTTCTTCTAATTATACAATTCTATATACTGATATTTACATAAACTGTATATATACTGTTTGTATCTCTAACTAAATTAATGTGTGCTGTGATTGTGTGAATATAAAATATGGTTGTGGGCAATTAACAAATGTGTCTTATGGAAACACAATTTTGTGTAAATAACCATTACAATATTGTACCTGCTGTTTGGTTCCACAGGATACCTCTCTCTCATTTCGTCAATCAATTACAAGTACTATCTGATCCAAAATGTGAAATCATGGATGGACGCTTTAGTTTACTGTCGAACCAATTACACAGACCTGGCAAACATTGATACAGCTGCTGAAGTGCTCCAACTCCAGACACTTGCTCAGAACCAGCTGCTCCGTTCCTTTGCGTGGATCGGACTTACCTGGGACTGGCGCTGGTCCTACAAAAACATCTCACTTGGGAGTTTTCGACCTTGGCATTTAAAAGAACCTTGGCCTGTGGGTCCATCAACAGAATGTGTCTATGTAGATGATACTGGTTGGGGTGATATGCCTTGTACCACCACATACCCCTTCGTCTGCTATGATGGTACAAACATATCATAAACAATTAATAGTTTAAGTTTAAATGCAAAGGTCCTTAGAATTTTGATCCAATATCATGATTTACATACATATCTGTGAGAATCTGCTCCATTTAAAATCTAAGAGGTCACAGTTGGTTCTCTTTTATCATCTCATTTTGAGACCCACCTGTGGGGCTGGGGATGGACATCCGGTCCTAACCTCACTGAAGCATCCAATTGCACCATGTCTTGCTTTACAGACAGGCACAGGCGTTCAATGCTCAGATGCGCCATGCTCCTTTCTAGCATTCTTATATAGATAAATTTGAGGTCAGCTGTTGCTTTGCTAGCTGCCCTAGATTTCGCAGAGTACTGTCAGGTTGCCTGCCTGCCCACGAAAGTAAATATGGTTGCTCACATGCTTTCTTCTTACCTCATTGCGCACAGCTGAGTGGGAGAGGAACTTGTACGATGGCAAGCAGTTAGGGCCTCACCAGGCCTGAAGAAACAGCTCCTACCCATCCTCCCCACATGCAAACATGCTCAACTTGAAGCACAGGCTCTCCGGCCTCAAATTCAAACTCCTGCTGTGGAACCCTTAATGGTGAGGTATCTGAAACCATCCTATGGAGGATAGAGCCTCCTCTTTGGTTGTAAAGGCAGTCAACGTTTTCTCTCAGGCTGAATTAATGGAGGACATGGGAAAACATGGAGAAACACACTCCTATCCAAGCTCTATGAACAGAGGTTGTGATGGTAACCAACCTTGTATTGCGTAATTCTCCACAAGCTGTGCAATCGTCAAGGCGTGCAGTGGTGTTCAGTCCTTAAGCAGCATTTTTTGACAACAAGAAAAACAAGGATGTGGTATTTAAACTGTCTGCCCAGGTGTGCGGTTCCCCAGCTTTGATTGCCCGCACGATTCGTCCAGCCATCGCAGCCGAACTGTACAAAACAAGGTGCCGGCAGACCAAGACAGCAGGGCAAAACACCCAGTCGGTTGTCCAGTCCCGAAAACAAAAATTGAAGGAGAAGTTCCATTACTGTGACCGCAGCAAGGAAGCCCCATGCCCCCGCCCAACCAGAAGCGGTAAAGACCAGTCTGATGCTCTGCGGGAAGTTTTAAGTCCATTTTCTCAAGCAACAGCCCATTGGACACAGATGCGTGCTTGGTGTCACATCATCTTAGCTGCTCTCCACAGCCCCATCCATGCCAAAACACCGGGCTACAAAAGGCTTCAGTGTTTCAAAGTGCTGCAAACAAACCCCCTCTTTCAGGTTCAATAAAGGCTCACACCCATATTAAAAATTATAAACAAAAAACAGTCTTCCCATATCAGGCTCACCAGCCTGCGGCGCATTAGCTGGTTTCCCCGCCATATGGCACATTACCCCACTTATAAGCAAGGCACCCTGTACACACGCTCTATCCCAAAGTGTGCAGGCCTGGGAGAACTTAATTGATCCCAAGTACATTATAAACATGGTCACACAGGGCTACAGGCTCCAGTTTGCTGTAAAATCTTGCATGTAAATTCTTGCACAAACCAGATTTTAGCTTTGCCGTAAGCAAAGGTGTTTGCTTGCCTTTAACACAAATGAGAGATACGAATAGTCCTCCCAGAACAAAGTAACATGGATCATTAGTCACAGTACTTCATAATTCTGAAAAAAGGATGGTTTTCTCAGTTTAAACAGACATCTAAGAAAGTACATCTTCCAAGTGCTAACGTTCAACACACTAACGTTCTATTCGTCAGAATTACTGGTTCACATCAGTCGATCTAAAAAGTGTGTTTTTCCACATCTACCCCACACACAGAACATTCTTGTGTTTTGCAAACGGTTGTGTTTGTTATGAATACAGTGTGCTTCCCTTTGGGCTCTCACTAAGCCCGCGAGTGTTCTGCATATGTGCACATGAGCACGTGTCTCGTTCAGCCCACACACCGTATTCTACTATATCAGGTCCTCACCCCCATTCAGGCAAAATGGGAGTGGGATCTGTGTAGTGGGATGTCAAGGACCATTCCTGACAATTCCTTGCGTATGCAGCGCAATCGAAGAGTTGTCCAGTTCTCCCATAGGTGGATCTCAAAACAAGAAGATGAAAGAGAACGAAAGGTTGCTACTCAAAATTCTGATATCTGATAACATTGAGTGGTGAGATCCATGTAGCGCCCCTGCTTGCGGCACAAGAAGCGAATATGGTCATCGAATCATTAGAACACTCCTTATATATATATACTAGGAAGGGGTGTGGTGGCCACCCAGCATTGGACACGTTCCTGTTTGCCAAGCCAGACTTGGTGCAATTGGATGCTTCTGTGAGGTCAGGTCCAAATATTTATCGATGTTATCAGAGAACCAGTGTTACAGATAGTAGCCTTTAATTTTGAACTTTTGGCAGACATTCACATGATGGCCCAAGAAAAAGTTTGAGGCCTGAGGTTTTGGCATCTAAACATTCGTCAGCATTTTATTCATTCATTCATTCATTATCTTCCGCTCATTCCTTTATGAGGGTCGCGGTGGAGGGGCGCGCTGGGCAGATACACACAGGACATTGCGCCAATCCATAGCTGGGTACACACTTACTCACACAGTGTTTTTGGAATGTGGGAGGAAACCAGAGAACCCAGAGGAAACCCACGCAGACACAGGGAGAACATGCAAACTTCAACCGGGAATCCCCAGCGCTGAGAGGCGAATGTGCTAACCACTAAGTCACCGTGTCGCCAGCATTTTATTTATATATGTTTTTAATATGCGTTTAAAATAGCCCATTAGAATTACATCATTATTTGTTTATACAGGTCATTACATGTATGTGTTGTATTGGTATTGTATCATGACAAATTATATGAGTTATGACAATTAATAAAACTAAACAAAAACATTATTATAAACTCCTTTTAAATTTTATAACATATTAACTGCCATTTTAAAAAATGGACATATATATATCCATATACATCCTT
>JAOUQT010032344.1:0-11390 GCA_025769995.1 Xyliphius kryptos
TTCGCACAACAGCAAGTGAAACTGATTCACAATCAGTGTTGCACACTAACTGGACAGGTTGATTTTACACAAGTGTGATTGATTTGGAGTTACATTGTGTTTAAGTGTTCCCGCTAATTTTGGAGCAGTGTATCTTGAGGTACTTAGTTAGGATCAGAAATATTTAGACACAAGTTTTGAAAATTTTAATGTTTCCCAAAACCTATTCACAATATATAATCAATGTATACAGTGCAGACTCTCAGCGGTAAGTTGAGTGTATTCACATCCTAATTGAAGGAATGGTTTATAAATTAGTTTTTTATATGTAGCTGCCTTTTTTCAAGGGATCAAAAGTGATTGGACACTTTTCTTAAAAGTTATTTCATAGGCTGCAATGTCTAATCCCTCTTTAAACCATCATCAATGAAGCAGGCAAAAGGTATAGAGATGTATTTAATCTGGAAGCTGTTGTGAACCCACAATATGTGGTCAATGGAAGTGAGACAGACAATCATCGGGCTGAAAAAAGAAAAACTCTATCAGAGAGATAGCTAAAATATTGAGTGGCCAAATCAACACTTAATAACATTCTAGGGGGTAAAATGCACTGGTGCCCTAAGCAAGTGCGTTATTCACAGTAATGCCCTCTCTCTTGTGCATTATTGCTCTATTATCTTTTACGGATGATGTTTCAGATGTGGGTGGAGCTGCAGATAAAACACTGGATACAAATACAAGACTTTGAGTTGCAGCAGGACAGGAAGTTGTCTGATTCTGTTTGCACCCTGTGGAAGGTGGGTGTGTGTTTGTGATGGAGTGAGCGGGAGAATGACAGACAGCAATGTAACTTTAGTAATTTAAAGAAAACACAACAATATATGACCTGTATGTTTTGCAGGAGTTGTTCACTGAATCTTCAAAGAGCATTGAAGACGTATGTAGGGCGTGTTTAAGCATACCTTTTACAAGTCCTGCCCAAGAGAATCACTGCCAGAGCCTGCTGCACAGTTTGCAGCTCACTCTGACCAATCAAATGATGCTGGAAGAAAGTCATGCGAACAAGAAGCTGCACACGCTCCGAGTACAGCTGGACCAAGACCGACAGGTGTGTGACTGCATGCGCCTGTGTGTCCTGGTAATGCTCCTGTGCTAAATTTACGGTATTTTTTATTTTTTTTTATTTTGAAAGGTTTGGACTGAACAGCAAGCACTAGCTAATGCTGCACTTAACCACCTAGAAAACCAAATCATGAAGCTTACAACTGGAACACTTGCCTCACAGCAAGACCTACATGACAGGTAAGAGATGACCTAGTTCTCTTTGGTTTCTTTAGCCAACCTATCTATAGCGCTAGTTATCAACCCCCAAACATCCATGTATTTTTATTGGGTTAAATGCTCCTGATGTATTCATTTTACAAGTATTGCCTTGATGCATTCCTATACTCTGCTTTAGCATTGTTAGATTATACCTGAATTCATTCTACTTTTATCTATGGTGCTACATTACCTTTCTGTTTCATCTTACAGTGATACCGGAATTGAGGATAAACAGCGTCTTCTGTTGGCTGACCTCTGTCGCAGCTTAAAAACACAACATTTCTACAAAACAATACTAAGAAAGATGAAGACTACACTGCTTTCAGATAGTTATAGACCGGTACACACACACACACACACACACACTTCTTATAGATAATCTTACATGGCTCCACCCGCATGTTTCTTATTGGACAATTTGGGGACTATTGGCTGCAGATCACACTTTACATCAAAATTTACAGCAAATATGAATAGACTTAAAAACCAAAAGAAAGTTCCTTAAAGTGGTCTGTTTAAAATGTGTGCCCTCTCTATTCTTCATAATGGGGTTGTAATAGGATTGTGTAGTAGGAGTGGAGATGGTGGAGCCGTTAATAATAGATTTTGAGTACAGTTAATGAATGCACCTGATGTGGCTCTGCCTTAGAACCGTGTGCACCTTTTAAAATGCTGCAGGGAGAGAGACCAACCACAAGTCCTGGAGTGATGGAGGACTTAGCACGACTTAGATTTGGTGCCCAAAGATGTGGGACAGGACCGTGCATCTTCATGCCTGCAGGTGATGTGATCGGACCGTATTGGTCCTCAATCCTCCTGGATTTCGTCACCAAAACATAATGGGGAGAGAAATGAGGGCCGGAAACGAGCGTTGACCCTACAGAACGGCTTTATTGCAGAGAGTACACATTTACAGACATACTGGGCTTTACAGTACATTCTATCTATACACACATGCTGTGTCAACCGTCACTCCAGCCACTCCATCTGTGGATGTTCCCAGGTTTAAAGGGCGCACATGTTCATTAGGTGCACAGCATCAAGTGCAATAACTATCACTACTTAAAGTCTGTTGGCAATGGTGCCACCTTCTCACCCGGCGCTCCTGCCATTTCCTTAAAATGCATTTGTTGCTTGTTTTTGCAAACCTGTGCTACATTTACATTTAGTTATTTAGCAGACTCTTTTATCCAAAGCGACCTACAAATATCCCAACTTTGTTGGGGTCAGAACACAGGGGCTGAAACAGGACCCTGGAGCAATGAGGGTTGAGGGTCTTGCTCAAGGACCCACATTGGTAACTTCAGTGGACCGGGGATTTGAACTTCCAACCTTCTGATTGATTGTCTAATGCCCTAACCACTGAGCTATCAACTCCCAACTCCTGTGCTAAATTATATTTGTAAACCACCCTTGATTCAGGTGAACTGTGCTGGTTCTTGGCAGTCAAATGGGAGTTTTGATTTTCCATATGATTTTGATTTACCATTTTTAAGTTTAATTTTTATAAGCTTACTTTAAAAAGGCATGTGCAGCAACACCTTCTTTCTTCTCTTGTATGTTTGGTCAGAACCTGCAGCAGGATCTTCTATCAGACCTCAAAGTGGCCTCTGATCTCCTTCGGGGTCATGCCCTGCTTTTAATTAGCCACGCCCTTGCACACAAAGCTCACTTGCAATTGAATACACCAATGCTTTCAAACACAACGCCAGCCGATGATGGACAGAAGGTACGAGATTATAAGAGGAAATAAACATTGTGTTTGCTGCTCTATGAACCACACAAATCTTTGTTTTCCTGTGTCTCTATCTATAGGAGTGGCTAAAGAAGGAAGTTTGCAAACGTGAGCTTGTATCCCCTGATTCTCTCTGCACGGTCATAATGAATTACTATGCTCAACTTCAAACTGTGGTCCTGGCTACGCAGTTCCACCCATCTCGCTACACAAGTAATGGTCACTTTGTTCTTTTTTTTTATTATTAAATATTGTGGTAGATTTTTAATTCTAATGATCATAGCATTTCATCCTGTAACAATACCCATCATTTTACATTTTCTCCATCTTTTCCGTTTTGTCCAGCAACCACATCTATCTCCCTAATGACTGTACCTCCACGTCGTTCACCTCCTATTTTATTGGGAAACCCCATCATATTAAATAGTTTTTAGCCTAATTTTTCTGTTTCATACTAATATGTAACTCCTCTTACTATCTAACAGATTCATAACTACACAGTACTATATAGTATTACTTATATAACTTTGTCCTGGCGACTGTTTCACCAGTCCTGTTGTTGTTCTCTCGATCCCCGCGGCATGTGATGCCACCGCTTATAAAGAGACACACAGCATCAGGTGGAGCAGCATCAGGTGTGCTAATCAAAATGCTGATCGATCCTTCCCCCTGCATCCTACTCCCTTCTCTAAATTGTTTTGTTAACCCACCCACCTTCTTTCGCCATACTAAAGCAATAAGACGAGAGATTATGCATTATTGTGAATAAATCACGGGAAAGAGGTGTTAAGCACAACGCAAAGCGGAGTACAATTCAACCTCTTGTGATTTATTTACAATATTTCACAATTTTAAGTGCCTTATTGCTTTTACAAAACTTGAGTGCATTCATTAACAGCAAAATTGCGACTAAACTGGTCTTCCATGATGTGATCTAGTCCATTTTTTTTTAAAATAACTGGTTTTACAGAATGCAGTTTAGAAAAAAACATCGGGAAAGTAATTGTCTATCACGCATTGATATAAATGTGAAGTGCTCATAGGTGTGCATTATTGTCAACAATGTCATGGTTAGTCAAACGGTTTAGCTAATGAAATTTAAAGACTAGAGCTACCTGTTTTATGTTGTCAAAATGCATCTTTTTAAAAAGGTTGCACTTATGTAGTATTTTCAGTATAATCAACATTTAAAAAACACTGAGTTTTTTTTGGCACACTGGATTAAGCAATAAAAGGTAACATTTGCTAATTAAACTGTAACTATAAATACACAATGCAACTTGAATTCAAATGTTTTAGAACTGCTGTTTTTGATTTGCAAATATTGAAGGTTACACAGTATTAAACTAGTTCCACGAGGTGGCAGCAATACAGATTTGGGTGCCATTGAAGGAAAAAAAAAATCCATGTTCAAACAAGAATCTAAACCTAAATTTAATACAATTTTTTAAAAATGAATCCAATAAAATATATGCATTAACCAAGCAAACAGACGTAATAAAAAGCTTATGAAACTTAGTTAGAAAACTAACTAGCGCATGTGTCTTTGTGCGTGTAGAGCTGGGAGAGCAACAGCTGGTGAGAGCAGAGTATTTCGGGGTTCTATTGAAAGAAGTTGATCACTGGGCAAGGAAACCGCATTCAACACAGTTTATTATGAGGTATGTCATGCACGCACACACATTTTTGACAGCAAGACAATAATTTACATACACTGTTTAGGGTCGTACAGCAGAAACGCCGTTTTTTCTCACTTTTTGAGGAGGACCGTGTATGTGAAAGGATGGACATGCAGCACCTAATGCAAACATTCAATGAGGAGCTTGAAGTAAGCATGCACATACACTTACTCTTTCTCTTACACACACATGCAGTATGTTAAATGTATTAATAAATGTGTATGTATTTAGAAAGAGGAGGAGAGTTTCTTTTCACGACTGTTGGCTCTAACAAGACTTAATATGAAAGATGCAAGTACAACCAGGCATTCAGGTGAGAAACAAAAAAAAAAAAAAAGTAACACCGCTATACGTTGTAAAATTACTAACTAGCCAATTTATTACATACATCTCCCTGTTTTTACACTAATGGGTTGTGTTGTAGTTTCTGCTAAAAGCTCAGGATGCTTGTGAACATCAGGTAGCCACTGAAAGTGTATACTGTGCTAGCTATTCAACTCACTGGTCTTATAAATCTTTTCACCAAACACTCGTGTGTCTCCGTCGACCTACCCCGGTCTGTGTACGTGTCCTAAACATGACGTGTAAATGGACAAAATTACTATAGTTACTAGATCTAACCACTCCATGCCTTTCCAAACTGCAGAAATTAGAAAAGATCATCATGCAGACAAGAGCTCTTCCATATTGTTTGCAACACTTTGTCATCTAGATCGGTTCAAGTGCTATTTCACTGGAATTACTATAATATCCCAGCCTCACAACCTACAGTTTCTCAATTTCGCTCTCAGCAAAAATGTGAGGAGACTTGGAAAACATATTGAGGAGTTAACCATTAGCAGCAGGTTCGGTTTAAAGTGGTTTTATTTCTCCAATGACCTTTTCAAGTTTACTCTTCAGTGCTATATTTGATGCTCTGACCAGATCCCACTCGTCATTAATGGTAAACTTCGTTAACTCCAAGAGGCACCTTGTAAACTCCAGTCAGCCATAACACATGCACTTCCGCTTGCTGACCAGAAACCTCCTACAATCCTTACCCTAACCCAGGAAGTGATGTGTACACAGAGCTCATTGTCCATTTGATCACTTCCAATTATGTAGTTCAAATATTAGGACTGTAGTTAACAAAAAATCATATGTAAAACAGAATGGAGCAAGGTGTGATCCGAACAGGGTGTGAAGGCTTAATCTAGTAGGTGATCCTGAAAAATGAGGACCATCTACTTGATGATGGCATTGTTTTTTTTAGCTGTCATTCCCACACTGGGAATTTGAAACTAATTTACAGAACCTTAACTGTCATTCACCATCTCTGTCTCTTTTAATTCCTCAGTGGATGGAAAAGCAGTTAAAGCGGAGTAGACAAAGAAGACATGGTGTCCTGACTTCTGTATATGTATGTTTGTTTGCATATCTAAATAAAGTTTTTTTTTGTTTTTTCATTTGTTTGTCTTTTTAAACCATGCAGTAGAATGTGAATACCTGATATATACCCCCTTCCTAAGTAAAGGATAATTATATGAGATATTTGAGTAAGCATAATGCTGTGTAGTAAGCAAAAACACATTGTAGAGAGTGAATTTTAGAGTGGGTGGCACAGTGACTTAGTGGTTCGCACATTCACTTCTCAGTGCTGGGGATTCCTGATTCAAATCCTGATCTGGGTGGAGTTTCCATGTCCTCCCTGTGTCCGTGTGGGTTTTTTTCGGGATTCTCCAGTTTCCTCCCACAGTTTAAACACATGTATACAATGTCAATTGGCTTCCGTATAGTGTGAATGTGTGTGCCCAGAAATGCCCTGCACCCGAAACGATCTTCTCTTGATTGTCACGAAGCCCCCATCCCAGTAAACCTTGTATGGGATTAAAAGATATGAGATATTTAAATAAGCATCTTGCTGTGTGTGTACTTAGAAAACAAATCGTAGAGAGTGACTTGTGGAGCGGGCGGCACAGTGACTTGATGGTTAGCACGTTCTTTGTTCAATCCCAATCTGGATGGAGTTTCCATGTCCTCCCCGTGTCCGGCTGTGTTTTCTCCGGGTTCTCTTGAGTGCTCTAAATTGCCCCGTACTCTGGATGTGAGTGTGTGCAAAGCTATAGATTTGCGCCCTGTTCTGCCTAGCGCCCGAGACGTTCTCCCCTGGATGGGCATGGGGAACCCCACCGCGACCCTCATAAAGGAATAAGCGGAAGATGATAGATGGATGGACTTGTTGAGTCGATCAACCCGAAACTGCTTGAATCTCAAGGGTACAATGTAGGTTAAAGTCTTCGTAATTCCCTTTTTCACGATACAAAAAGAAGTAATTTTCACAGATTAAAAAAAACAAACAAAACCATAAATTGAGATCTTGCAGCGGTCCGGCACTGACAGAGCGCCATCAGGGGGTGAGAGTTAATACACTCTGTAGCGCCGCGCATGCGCATTGTCCTGCTTGAAGTCTCCACATCAACAGCGACGCATGCGCTTTAATGCCAGCAAACATGGCGGCGAGTAATGGCGGAGGGATGGAGGTGGATGCAGCCGGTATGTTATTTTTGGGCTTTACGAACGTTTCAGCACTCCTTTGTCTTGGCGTTTCTTTGTTATTTTATATAAGAAACAAAAGAACAGGACTATGCTTTCTTACATACAGGCGGAAATGACAAAAGGCACAACACTTACAAGGTGCCGCAAAGGTTCAGCATATAGCAAAGCCAGGGCTGATTCGCTGTCATAGGTGTCACGAACATTTGATTGGATGACAGTAGTCAGTTGGGCTAAAGATCTCTGCTCTGATTGGTTCATTGAAATGTGGAGGACTTTCACAACAGTTCATGTAACTGCTGCTGTTTTGACAGCAGCGTAAGAAATATTCAAGTACAAGGTTTTCATTTAAAAAAAGAAACACAATTATAATATTAACTTCTATTTTAACGACTGTGTTTCTTTATAAGTTTGCTTTTTATATATATAAATGTGCGTTCAGCAATTAAAACGACTTCGAAGTTGAACTTGGATCTATATGTGCTTTTTAAAGTAATTAAAAAGCTAACGGCCTTCTGCTTTTTTATTCATTGTAGCCGATAAGTACATCAGTAGCTGACATATGTGATTAAAACCATTTCCTAAACCTGCGTTGCTTGTAAACCATTTGATAAAGTGATCTATTTTGCCTACAGTGCTTACACACAGGAATTTGTCCTCCACATTTAACCCATCCGTGCAGTAAAACACACACAGATACACACACTGGTGAAGTGAACACACGTACCCGGAGCGGCGGGCAGCCTTTTTTATACAGTGCCCAGGGACCAAATGGGGTTAGGTGCCCTGCTCAAGGGCACTTAAGCCATAGTACTTAGCGGGACTGGGAATCGAACCGGCAACCGGTTGCAAGGCTGGTTCCTTAACCACCAGCCTACGACGGCCCCCACAAGCCTATGACTGCCCCATGTATTGTGTTAATGACTTTTTTTTTGTGTATTATTTTTTTGAACCTTGTGTGCATCATGATTACTTTGTCCTTTTGTCCTCAGCGAGCCCCAGTGTAATGGCATCTGGTGTAACGGGGAGTGTATCTGTAGCGCTTCATCCTCTGGTTATCCTCAACATTTCAGATCATTGGATCAGACTCAGATCACAGGAGGGACGAGTCATACAGGGTGAGCAACCCACCGCTGCAGCACTGGGTGTTTTTCAATGCTTACCTCTTTTTATCAGTATAAATGCAAATTTGTGTCTGTTTGTTGTTTAGTCATTGGAGCGCTAATTGGAAAGCAGGAGGGTCGGAACATCGAGGTGATGAACTCATTTGAGCTGCTTTTTCACACAGTGGAGGATCGAATCCATATTGACAAAGAATATTACTACACTAAGGAGGAGCAGTGTAAGAGCACACACACACACTCGCACAACATATTTGCACTGTTTTTACTCTGTGCATGATTTTTTTTTTTTTATAAAAAGCTTTGGCATACATTGAAAAGAGGTTGAAGGAAAAAAAAAAAGTTTAGATAATTTTTCGAACCTGGACCAGCTGGGTGTCCTTGTCAAAGTTAAGTTTAATGCTTAATATTGTAATGCTACAGGTTTGAGGAACATCTTTCAGTGCCAGTGTAAAATTTGCATTGTTAACTGAGCACAAACCTAAATCTATTTTTAAAAGTGATTTTTTATGTTCAAATTCATGTTCATGAGGGCAAGATCCACCTAATTTGTGCAATATAATATAGAAATATATTGATATAAATATATAAAATGTGTGATTATGTAAGCCTCTATATACAATGCTCAAAAAAATAAAGGGCACCCCAAATAACACATCCTAGATCTCAATTAATAAAATATTTCAGTTAAAATCATTACTTAGTAGATAGTGGAATGCGTTAAGAACAAAATAACATAAAAATGATCGAAATGTAAATCAAAAGGATTATCCCATGGAGGTCTGGATTTGGAATCCTACTCAAAACCAAAGTTGAAAATCAAATGACAGGCTGATCCAACTTCAGTGTAAATAGTATATACCACACATTTGCTCCAATTACCAAGACCTTTTTGGAGTGTAATATTAATCTTATTTACAAAAAGGAAAAAAGCTTTACATTGATTTAAACCAGTAGAGGCCTGCAAATCTATCAAACTGTAAAGGAGAACTGAGCTACATATATGTGGATTTTATAACCATGATGGATGTTTATCCCTGTTTAATACTGAAATGTACTTAATACACACTGTTTAAAAAGCGTAACAAGTTCCTGATTGTGTGTTAGTTAAGCAGGTGTTTAAGGACATGGAGTTTCTGGGCTGGTACACTACTGGTGGACCTCCTGATCAATCAGACATCCACATCCATAAGCAGGTGAAAAAAGTTCAGATTTTTTCTGCATTAGTCAAGCTTTTTGATGATGAAAACACTCTTGAAGCCAGTGACAAAAATTCTCTGTAGGTAGACCAGTACTGCAGGCTGCCTGCTCAGCGGAGCTTTGCTCGTGTTGCTGGTTATTGATTCAGTTTTCCCATCAGTTTAAGTTTCTGGCAACCACCTGCCTGAGTGCACATTCAATAAAAAAATAATCTGAAAGCCTGAAACAAAAATACTTTTGGCTTTTGTAGTATAGTGTAATTTGATGAATTTGAGCGCCTCAGGTCACAGGGAATGGGAAAAAGAGGGTATGAATTTGATCTGGTTACAGCCGCACCTGTTAATAGGTTATAAAAAAGAAATCCTGCTGCTGCTGAAGATGGGAATAATAAGCTGACTGAATACTAGTTATGTTTTTAGATCCTTGGAAGTGATTCAGTTTTGCGCACTTTGCAGTTGAATTGAAGTAATGAATGACAAAATTTGTATGAATCCTGTATGAACCTATATTTCCAGGTGTGTGAAATAATTGAGAGTCCACTGTTCCTGAAGCTGAACCCCATGACTAAACACACAGATGTAAGTAACTTACTTCAACACCTCAGAATGTCCTTCATTGGTAACTAACTCGCATTCTCTCTCGCGTGTGCTGCAGCTGCCTGTGAGTGTTTATGAGTCAGTGATTGACATTATTAATGGAGAGGTGAGTACAAGAATAATCTTAATCTTCGTATTTGTCTGTTCATGTCAACTGTATTAATGCTATATTGTTGTTAGGCAACAATGTTGTTTGCTGAGCTACCGTACACTTTGGCAACAGAAGAGGCCGAGCGGATTGGAGTGGATCATGTGGCCCGCATGACCTCAACAGGAACGGGAGAGAATTCAACAGGTATAGAGCGAGTTCCCTTCTGTTTTAAAGAAAGCATGTTAAACTAGTTTCTATGCATTTCACTGAATCGTGAACTCCATCTAAAAAAAAAAAATAATCAATGCTAATCTGATTTTTAACTCTAATCAGATTTTTAACTGATTTTTAATTTAAAAAAAAAAAAAGGAGAGGCAAGTGCGCAACATTCTTGATTACCCTTTTAAAATTTGGGATGATGATGATGATGAGGAAGGAAAGATGGCAAAATTCCAATAATCCCAGAGTATTTGAAATGTGGGCTTGACAAACTTTCAGAAACGACAAGTTTAAGTGAAACTTGTTTTCAAGCCTTATTTATTTTATTTGGTTTTGATAAATGTATTGTTGTAACTTTTGTACATGCAGTTAGCATGGTCCGAGTTCTTAGTTTCTTAATTATGTACTCTGAATGCAGAGAAGTGATATATCGAATTTTGTGGCCTTATTGTTGTAGATTAAGATTAGATTAGTTATTTAGCAGACGCTTTTATCCAAAGTGACTTACAAGTATCCCAACTTGATGGTTGGGGTATAAACACAGGGTTGATATAATACCCTGCAGCAATGAGGGTAAAGGGTCTTGTTCAAGGACCCACAATGGTAATGTACAATTTTGATATTTCATTTTATTGTAGGAAATTTTTGTACTTGCAACTGTTATTTTTCTCCTCAGTTTTGAAAAAAAAAATGCTGTTAAATTCCCTTTACATGCATTTGTAGGTTTAAATGTGTTTTTGAAGGCCTTTTTTATATAAAATTTGTTCTGTATGTATTCTATGAAAGTGGGTCACGTGCTGAAATCGGTTGATAATCCAAGGTTTAAAACACCGAAAGGATAAATATATATACACTGGAGATCAAAATTAGAGAACAATTCAAGAACACTTGATTTTTTCAGAAATAATGCACTCT
>JAOUQT010032355.1:0-21733 GCA_025769995.1 Xyliphius kryptos
TTTTATGTTATTTTGTTCTCAACGCATTCCACTATCTACTACATAAAGATTTTCAACTGAAATATTTTATTCATTAAAATCTAGGATGTGTTATTTTTTTGTTCCCTTTATTTTTTTGAGCAGTGTATCTAGATTAGGGGGAAGTCATGTATGTGCGGAACTTAACTGTAAATGCATTTATAAACAACTTAAACATTTGATTATATTCCTATTAATAGATTAATTTTATGTCAAATTAATAAAACCCCTTCGTAAATTGATCAGATTACGGCACTGTGAAAGGGATGTGTTAATAAAACACCATCTGAACTTCAAAAGTTTTATTAAACATTGTTAAATTTTGCATCTACTACAAAAATCTCTGCTAATTATGTATAAAGATTCATCATCATCAGTCACCAAGGCTTTTTGCTGTTAAATGCCTATTGCTGCATATTAAGCCTTTTAAATGTTCTACTGACAAAACCAAATTATAAACAAATGCTCATCTGAGCCCAACGGCTTGGTTTACTTATCACTGCCTGCTGCTGCAGTAGTGTTCGAAAATACCTTTTACTAAAATATTTTAATTAATTAAAGAGAACATATCAAATATTCTTACCTGGTCACTGATTTGCTCTTCTTCCCAATTTTTTATTCGTTCCCGTTTGGGATCACTGCAGCAGAAGGACTGGTATTTTGGATTTGGCACAGTTTTATACCCGATGCCCTTCCTGGCACAACCCTCCACTTTATCCAGACTCAGGACCAGCACTATGAATGCACTGATACACGAACCACCAATGACCAGGCCATATTAGTATCTCCACTGTACCTACTGGCATGTCTGTGGAATGTGGGAGGAAACTGAAGACACCAGAAACAACTCACATAGAAAGGACCTGGCGTCACCCAACCCATGCCGCTGTTTGTTGTTAAGGTCCTTAAAAGCTCCAAATTTTGTATTTTTTTTTCATTTATTTATTTGTTGCCCAGGAACATGCATACTGTATACAACGACAATAACCTGAAAGCTTCTTAGAATGTTTTCCAAATGTTTTCAGTTTAAATCTTTAATTATGTAATACTGTTTAAGAAAACTGTGACTTTTAGACATTAAATCAGTTTTGCTCAATTCTCATGTAATGTTTCACATTCAGAGCCTCATCACTGAAGTCCACTACTTTTAAATGTTATTTAATATACCAGATCAAAAAGAAAAGTTTATTCTAAAGTTCCTATTCCTTTTTTTTTTTTTTACAAAGTAGTGTATGGTCAAGTAATTTTTTTATATAGCGTTTTTTTACAACAATTTTTTGTCACAAAGCAGCTTTACACAGTTCAAAGCCTGAACCCCCAAAGAGCAAGCCCAAGCAACAGTGGCAAGAAAAAACTCCCTGTTATGATGTTAAATATTATTTTTAGGAAGAAACCTTGGGAGGACCAAGACTCAGTGGGGGACTCATTCTTCGTGATTTTCATTCCTTTATTTAATTATTTTATTCATCAGTATCTTCTTACATCCATCTTCAGTCACCACATTATCCTGGGCAGTCTAGTGATGCATCCAGAACTGGCACGAGCCAGAGACTTTAGTCCAACTTAAGAAGGCACGCTGGGTTTCACTCCAAATATTCTGGCATAAACTCAGCTGCATCAGGCATGAAGGAAATATCAGCAGTGAGCAATATGATATTTTCCTGTATTCTGTGTCTATATCATTTATGTCCCTAATCTCCAGAGCAGCCTTTCTTTATTTTCTAACATTTTTAATATTTTGGGGTCTAAATTTGTAACAGGAATAAATAAAAAAACAACATTTACAAAAAGACTGTACAACACATCCATCTGGGGATTCCCGGTTCGAATCCCAATCTGGGAGGAGTTTCCATGTTCTCCCCGTGTCTGCGTGGGTTTCCGCCGGGTTCTCCGGTTTCCTCCCACATCCCAAAAACATGGATGCAAGGTAAATTCAGTGCTTTAAAATTTCCCTGTATAGTGTGTGTATGAGTGTGTGGCTGTGTGTGTGTGTGAGTGTGTACCCAGCAATGGATTAGCGCCCTGTCCTCTGTGTATTTGCCCAGCGCCCGAGATGTTCTTCCCTAGATGGGCATGGGGAACCCCCCCCCGCGACCCTCATACAGGAATAAGCGGAATGAATGAACACATCCATCAGTGTGAACGCAAGTTTAAGTGGGGACGCACAGTAGCACCCCCGCTGCTCTTTTTATTCATGATTCCTATCAAATCCAGATAGCAAATGGATGGGGGGCACACCTGGCTGAGCTGTGGCCTTGCTGTCCCACTGACGGTACTGGCAAACTGCATGTGAACCACATAAAGGTGGTCCACATACTGAAACATGCATTTAGCCTGCATATTCCAAAATGTATCTGGCACACATCTGGAGGAGATATGGCAGTGCTCCGTGCATGTGACATCTTTGGCTAACATGTGGCCCTAATCCGTTTCATAAGGGGGCCAAATCTTGCAACTGGGAGTGGTCCACCCAAGTAGGTCCATGCGACAAGTGGGACAGATGAACATGGGGGATGTGGGCCAGATCTGGGCCAGAATCATCTTGCTATCTGGGAAGTGAATCATATAAGCAGAAAACATCTGTCATGACTCTGTCATTGGACATTGATTAAGGTTCGACAATTTAACTTTGCCACGAAATCATGGTGAGTTTGTCGCCGGGCAATTTGTTTTACCATGTTGCGTAGATACCAGTGGAAATAAGTCCTGTGGCTTTGTCACTTAGGGTAAGAGTAAATAAATCTGATGGTAAAAAGGGATTTTCAAAAAGAGAGTCAGTGAGGAGATAAGGGCGTGGTAGCTCTGTGGTTAGGGTGTTGGGCTGTCAATCAAGGTCAAGGTTGTGGGTTCAAATCACAGCTCCACTGAAGTTACCAGTGTGGGTAACTAGAGCATGGCCCTTAACCCTCATTTCTTCAGGGGTGCTAAGTCGGGATACTTGAAAGTCACTAATCTGCATCTGCTAAATGACCAAATGTAAATGTGTAAGAAGGTAGATAAATTTGCAGATTTGCTTGAAGGGCAAACTCTTAATGTGAGTGAATAATATCATTAAGGTTAAGGCTTAATAGTGCACTGCGTCTGCGTTCATGTGATTTGTGAATGGTACAGAGACACTGTTTCTTGGCGGACTTGGGTCCCTTGGAACGCACCTGATTTTGGGGAACAGTATCACAACAAAACAAGTATCTGCACCATTACCTGAGGTGATTTGGGACCTGTAACAAAAACCTTTATTTTAGAAGCCGCATTGATTTATCACATCAATAATATCTGGCTCTTTGCGAAAACAAACTGTTAGACTGCTGCCTTTCATCGTACATCATGAAGCGTCCACGCCTCCGCCAAGAAAAAAGTGTTTGCGTTAAAGGATAGATTCTTGTATAAGCCAAGTTTACAGTACTGGATGGAGGTCAGCACACTGCTGGTGTCCAACCCTGATCTCTCTCTTTCTCTAGAAGCATGTACGGGGTGGGACAAGCTCAACTTCACTAAAATGGCCCAAAGCCAAGACAAACAACCACAAGTCCACAGGGCCGGGTGCTGCCCTGGGATGCCATGGAGCTAAATCACTGGGTCTCTTCATAGTAAGAGGTCATAAAGTCTAGCAAAGCCTCTTTGAATTGAATTGAGCTCAGGCTGATGTATGTCTTAAAGTATCTGATGGCCTCACCCTTTTTAAGCGGAAGAGCATCTGCGTCCTTTCATGTCCGTTCCCCGGGCTCGACCCAAATGATTACTACTTATCAGAACGACGTCTTGAGGATTTCACAGCGTCCGTTTATGCCATCGCTAAGCCCTTTGATCGTACATCAGAAAGCCTGGCAGTTGAATCTTTGATGAGTTTTACAGATTGGATTTTCGAATAGTTTTGCCAAAGTTCTGTGTGACATCACACGATCACACGCTTGCGGCCCAGGACAATCCTTCACTGCGCACCTGATTTATCGGTCAGTTAAAAAGCTTTTTTAAAAGGCCTTTGAAGTCTGTTTCAGAATCATGGGATAAAACCAACTTATTTAAAAAGTGTGAAAGAAGGAAGAAATGCTGAACCTGCATTAAAAAGAGTGATGTGCGGCGGTAAGTTCTCAGAGTGGGGTCTGACCAAGACAAGGGGTCCTTTTTGATACTTATTTAGGTACAATTTTCTACAGTATACCCTCCCAAATGCAACATGTTATTTACTCAGGTTTGGGACCAGAACTATGAGTGTACTGATACCTGACACACCAAATGAGTAGGACAATTCAGTGGCTCTAATTTACCCATCAGCATGTTTGTAGATAAGGAAACTGAAGACTCAGAAGAAATCCAACAGAGGCACTTTCTTCCTGTTATACGGAAGTGCGAACCACCATGTCGCCATGCTGTCTGTAATATAATCTACAGTTATGGTAATTGCATGGCAAGTCAAAAATAAACTACATCAGATTATTTAAAAGACAAATAGTAATAATGTAGAGTTGTCGTACTGCATATCTTTCTGTAGTATATTTTCTCCTGCTCCTCTTTTCTTATTATATCGAGTTACTGTTTCCGCAGTATTTCTGTTGAAATCTAAAATCCGTCTTTGCCTTTGCTTGTGCCTTTCACAGTCGGAAGGTCCGACTAGAACAACGGGACACATAAATAAACCCGGCAAAAGCTGCCGTCTGCTTTTTTACCACATTTATTTCTCTCTGGCACGTCCAGCTCTCTGAAGAAACACAGCGTTGACCTTTCCAGAGGCATAGAGGTCTCTGAAGTGCTTTAAAAGCAATATCTCAGGTTAGCTTCGATTAGGGTGGTGAGTGTATTGAGAGTGAGTGGAAATCACTTTCCTTTAGCAGGATTTATGGAGAGAGCCAGCAGAAGGGAAACTGAATTCATTTAGAGAAAATGGATAAAACAGAGTAGTGCTGAGCATAATTATAGGTCATTATGTCTGAAATGAGATCATTTCTCATGACGGTCTTTGTCTTCCTGACTGATGTTGCTGGAGTTGGACTGATCATCAATAAGGCGTAACGAGACATCAAGTCTTTTTAAATTGTAAAGAAAAAAAAGAACAGTTTAGAAAAAAAATCCTTAATTTTTGAAGAAATCATTATTACAAACACAGTTGGGTGGGCGATGCACTGCTGCATCAGGACCACTCGAACTGCTACATCAGGACCACTCAATCTGCTACATTAGGACCACTCGATCCTCTACATCTGGACGACTCAATCTGCGACATCAGGACCACTCTGGACCACTGCTACATCAGGACTACACTGGACCACTGCTACATCAGGACCACTCGATCACTGCTACATCAGAACCACACTAGACCACGGCTTCATCAGGACCACTCGATCACTGCTACATCAAGACCACTCGACCTGTTATATCAGAACCACTTAATCTGCTACATCAGGACCACTCTGGACCACTGCTACATCAGGACTACACAGGACCACTCGATCACTGCTACATCAGAACCACACTGGACCACAGCTACATCAGGACCACTCAATCAATGCTACATCAAGACCACGCGACCTGTTACATCAGGACCACTTAACCTGCTTCATCAAGTCCACTTGACCTCTTACACACTTTCACCTTACTGCTCCACATTTTGAATGTAAAATCATAAAAATCTGTTGCTGCTTAGTTTGTGTTGTCATCCTCTAATCCTCCATCAGTGATTCCCCAAAATGTTCCTTCAAACTTAGAAATATATGATTGAGCAGAATACATGTCTAGGTCTTTCAGTTATCATACATTTAAGCCTTGTGGCCAAAACTCTGTGGTTTCTGTGGAAGTCACATATTTACAGATAGTACAAAGAAAGTGACAGCAGATCAGTGAGGGATTTTAAAACCACAGAGGTTTGCAGAAGTTCCATTCTGTCAGAGAGAAAGAAATCGGTAACTTTAAAGCTGATTCAGACTGATGAAGGGAGATTGGTTTGTAAGACTCTCACATGATGGAGAACAGCTCATTGTTCCAACAATGACAGACAAAAGGAAAGACAGAATTCTTACACGTCACTTCGCTGTAGTTCATCGGACAGTCATAAGCAGACCGATGCTACTCCCAGGTGAGTGGGAGTTAGTGTTTCGATGGTGCTTTAACTTCTCAGCTGAGAAGAAAAATGAGACGGGCAGATGCTCTTCACTGAGGAATAGGATCTCTGTTACGTCTCACTTTATTCTTTCTACAATAACAGAGGATAGGAGACTAGTGCCATGAGACTAGACTTTACACTTCTATTAAAAAAGATGTCGTAAACATGACTTTAATACAGCCAAAACTATATGGACAACATACCTGGGCTTTTGTCATCTCTTACACTTCCACAGTTGAGAAACATTAATGCTGCAGGATCAAATGAAGTAAAAACACACCATCAAATTTGTGCCTGTAGTTTAAAGCAGTTTAGATGCAAGTGGGATCCATAAATGCATGATTTCATAAAAGTCCTTATTTTCCATTCTGCATGTCGCTGATTAATCTCCATGTGCTCCGTGGTTCGTATCAGGGTCTGCTTTTTATACAACTTAGTTCATTGCCCTTCACAGATTTTTAGAAGCTGCTTTCCCTTTAAACCAGAGGTTTTGAACATTTCTCAGCACAGGACATTTTGTCATGGTCATTAAGTCACCACCCACCTTTATAGAATACAATTTAAACAAATGTATTTTTGTACACTGAGTTAGATTTTTAAGGAGATGTGTAACTTGTGAACAAATTGTGGTTACTATAGCAACAAGAATGCATAACACTCTATTTTTTTTGTCCAAGATAAAAAACGAGTACAAATTCAGATGAGCATTAATTGTTTTTGTACAGTAGAACCTCTGTTTTCATTGCTAATCTGTCCACAAACAATTGATGAAATCTGAAATTGATGAAAACTGAGGCGCTTATTTCCATTTAAGTCAGTGTAAATCCAGGTAATTCATTTTCCAAAATACATAAAACACATTTTAATACTGAAAACAGAACAAAGAACACCTATTAGCTACATTAGCTTCTTTATCACTTTCCTTTCTCACCACAACATGGATTTTAGAGGTCTTAATGATGTTCTCATATTTTTGAATCATTTCCTTCTTCAACTCAATCGTGTTTCTGCAAAATTTTTAGTACAAATAATTTGGTCATTTAATATGGTCATTTAGCAGACGCTTTTATCCAAAGCGACTTACAAGTATCCCAATTAATTGTTGGGGTCAGAACACAGGGTTACAAACAGAATCCCTGGAGGAATGAGGGCTTAGAGACTTGCTCAAGGACCCACATTGGTACATACAGTATATGTTCTGATCTTTTCTACGTAAATGCTTCTCTTACATCTGCCATATAAAGCAACAGCTCTTTAGATTTTCAGTAAGAGCACCACCATTAAACTGTCTCCGTCTCACAGCTGTGAAAGGAACATGTTTGCTGACTGATTGCTTTTTATTTTTAAGTCACCACTTTTCCCTTTTCCATGACCTGAGAAGGGGTCACTATATGGGCCGGCAAAACAGGATATATTCTACCAGCGGTACTTCAGACAGTGACACCCTTTATTGTTCCCCAGCAGCAGGTAACTGTTCCTGGATCTAAGGAACAATCGTTTACAGAACCATATTTTCCAGCCTTAATTGAAGTGGAATCCAAATCTTTGCCAACACAAAGAGACTAAGCTTCTGATAGGGGGTTTTCCAACAGGGTGACCGGGACCTTCCCAGACCATCTGTAGAGGTTTTCTGTTCTGTTTTAAACATAAAAAATCATACAGAACGAGTAGCAGCTTGTGGATCCTACTCTCTGTGCTTTAGAAATGAACCTTTAATAAATAGGGAGGGTGTAAAGGGTGTCCTCCAGGGGCTTTTTCTTTCCCAAAGTCCAAAAACTTTGTATTGTTGATGTTTCCTGTGTGTATTGGTATAGGATCCAGAATTGTTCTTCACTTTAATTTGTGTAGGCAACTTTAAAAATGAATTCTGCAACCACCACCATGTTTTGGGTGGTTGGGGTTTGGGTTTGCAGCTTAATTATATACAGTTTTTAAAGAAAAGCTTATTTCTTGACTCTTGCCTGTCTCAATTTCTTTGGTTGCTTGTTTTTCTGTCTATTTTTTTCCCTGCAGCGTAAATGATTTCATAAAAATTATTTGGATGTCATATGATTTTTTCTGTAAATTTACAGTTGCAATTTGTGTAAAGAGGTTTAGGACGATGAAAACATCGATGTGACTCAGTATTTTAAGAAAAGCGCGGTCAGAAAGATATTCAAACTATTATGAGACATAAGCGTCTGATTACTCACAGTTTTCCGGATGCATCCCGCCCACAGCACATCAAGGACAGCACTGTGTTCAAGCATCAACAAAAGCTCTCTTTATTTTCTGTTTTAGACCAAAAAACCTTCCATTGCTTTTACTGCTTACTCAATTCAGGACAGGTGAACGAACACTTTCCTGCTGTGGATCCAAACAGCTCGGAAAAACAGTGCTGCTCACAAACATATGAAATCCACACAACAGTGATTTTAATTTGAATTATTTAAATAGATTTATGGAATTTTATTTACAGTTCAACAATTTATTAGTTTTTTTTTTACAAGAATGTTTACATAAGTTTAATTATGTGAAGTTTAAGTAAAAACAAAATGCTTCGTTAATTTATTTATTAGATTTGATTCACAATCAATCAGTTCCTCTGCATACTCCTCTGCATCAGTTCCTCTGTTATTCCACTTTACCAGCTCTTTGATGATCAGGACCATGGACAGAGCAGGTAGTATTTGGGAGGTGGATGATTCTCAGTACTGCAGTGACACTGACATGGTGGTGCAGCGTCATTCACCTCAGACCTTCTAACCTGACTCAGTTAGCTTAGAAGGCTTTAATATGCATTACATTTTTTTAATATGCAGTGGAACCTGTGTTTTTGTTGCTAATCTGTCCGCAATCGGTCAAATCTAAAAAATCGGAGGCACCTGTTTACATACACAAAACTCATTTTATAGAGAATAAATCTTAAAGTTAATTCTGAAATTATATATAAACTATTTTGTATTCTTTTATTTAAAAAAAAGTGAATATAAAGAACTAATGTAAATGAACATTTAACCGAACGGCGTTCATATTTCTCACCATCTAACTGTATTTGATCGAAATTAATGACTTTTACACATCTTTAGTCTTCAGCGCATTAACGCCATTCGCTATTTGCTGCTTTTTCACTTCCTTTTTCACCACAATGGAACTTATTGTGGATTTGAGCAATCTTAATGGCACATTGGTATTTTTAAATAATTTCCTTCTTCAACCTGATCATGTTTCTGCTCTTTTTCTTTGATGTGCTGCTGCATGTGCAAACCTTTTTTGGTTCCATGGCGAATCTAAAGTTAAAGCATTAAGTTCACTTTCACTTCTTAAGGTAAACTTAACAGAGCTAATGAGATGTGTCCGTGTCACATGATCAGGCCGATTAAAGCAAAGCAACCGTATCCGAAGCAACCGTATCCGAAGAAACCGTAGAAAACACTTTTTGATTGTTATTACCAATTGAGAAACATTTGCTAAATTTCCTTCGGGATAAATAAAGTATTCCATCTATCTAAACCCTGCTTTATAGTATTCCACTCAGCTCTGAGTGCTTCAAATATTACTTCCACATTGGGATCGTTCCTTTAGGAACTGTTCTGTATTTTTGGAACCCTCCTCCAACCTGCATAGTGTTACACAACACACTGGATTTGTTTGGATAATACCATTCGACAGAGCTCAATTTGTTTTAATAAAGGCTTGTATAAATGTGGTTTTGTTTGTGAAAACATACTTTTGCCTCATCTGTAATGCGTGTGCATTATTTTTTTTTATTCGGTTTGGACAGATCAAAGAGTCAACAACCACCAGTGACTGCTGGGAATAAAATGATTCCTGTGTTAGTGAAAAAAACAAGTTAGGGAGTGTGCACTGATTTCCTTTGAATTCAATACAATAGAAGTGTTTGCCAACTGACAGCGTTCCTATCCCGATTTCAGTCCACATCAAAGGAACCAAACCCAAATAAAACATCTGCAGCAAAATATCCAACTTCCTGTGAGACGGTTTAGCAGTTTGGACACAGCTGGGGATCAATTGCAATTTCATCAGCAATAAGGTCATCGGCCGCGGCATGTGAATGAGAAATGTGTCGTCATGTCTGTTTCCACGGAAAAGTAGATGTTTAGATGTGATTTAAAAAAAACTTTACATTGTCATAAAGTGTAAGAAGCTCGGCGCTTCTTCCCTTTTGTTTGAGTTTATTAACTTCATTTAGGTTCATTAGTTAATTAACTCTCCTTTTGTTTATTGGTTGTACTTGTGTCATGTGACAGAGACTTTTTGTTATTTATCCTTGCTCCTCCCGTTCCTGAGCCATGTGGGTGTGGTGGACTCTGGGAACCACAGGACCAAACACATGAGGCAGAGGAAAATAAGACAAAAATTAAATTAAATTGTGTTCATTATCAAAAAAACAACACATAATTGACACTACTTTTGTAGTACAGTGCACATAATGTGGACTCTACTTCAAAAATGTGACCTTACAAAGCCCCTCCCCCAAAAATACTACAGCAGAGATTCTTAAAAACTGAATAAATTTGTGGATTTTCATTCATTTAGGACAAGTCTTCAAATTAAAAAATGCTTTTGAATTCACTTTGCATGCATTAGTGTTTGTGAAATTTGTTTTTTACAGTCATTTTTTTTTTTTTTTGGACCAGTTGAGAACCCCTGCTGTAGCGATCATGTAGTCTCATGGAAATAAATAAAATGTAAAAGACATAGTGGACTGAGCTGCAAACGGTGTGAAGATGCTATGAGGACCTCATGTCCGGCCAAGTCGCTCTATTTACAAACACTGCCCTTGAGGGAAGAGCTCCGCCTACCAGGTCACCTGATTCCACCTCACAGAGCTGTCCAGCTCTGCTCTAATAGAGTTCAGTCGACCACAGAGAAGCACCCAGCACACTGACTCAAAGTAAAATGGCCAGCAGTGGTTCAGCTGGAAGCATCTGTGCATCGTGCGTTGGTCTGGCTGTGAAAAGCCCTGCAGACCCCGCTCACACTGAACCCTACCTGCATTCTTCTGAGATGTTTTTCTGCTCTGTGGTGTATTTTTGGTGCTTTTTTGTCCATTTGTGTCTCTATTCCCTACAGACAGATCCCCTAAAATGTTGGCTGCTGTAGCCCATCCATGTGATTGATTATGAATGTAAGCTTCAGCAGCACGAAAACTGCATGACGTTTAATCGTGTTGTTTTCCAGTTTTTGAAAGGGTTAATCATTTTCCATCATGCCATGATTTCAGAGAAACTGAGCTGTAAAACCACCAAGCCATGATTACCCATAATCATCCACTGCGGGTCGTTTAAAAACACTTAATGACTTCTTTTCTCCAATAACATTGTAACACAAACCCCAAGTATATTATTAGAGTTAAGAGAGGTGGCTGGAAAGCGATAGTTTTGGACAAAAATAAAATGTACAGAACTTTCTCTTTACCGCAAATTTAGTTAATCAGCCCAAATGGTTTTAACTTTGCACAGAAGCTAAAAACTTCATTTCAGTTGAAACGCTTTAAAGAAATCCAGTGGAACATCATGCAGACTTTAGGTGTACATGCATTGATGTATTATTATTATAAAATTTATGCACACAATTCTAATATTTGCACCTCTGGTTGATGCAAACAGCATTTCGTTGTGTTGTTCTTGAATAAAACAATGACAACAAAGTTGAATCAATTCATTAATTATATAATAATAATATAAATATGGATGTATATTGTCCCGGTACAAATGGATTGAGAGCAGTCCACCATCCCATAATGTCCAACCTGTGGCCACCATTTCAATAATAAATCATTAGAGGAGTAAAAACTGTGCAGCAGCAAATGACCCACTGTCACTGATTGTACATCCACAAGGTGGAGCAATAAGGTGGATGGGTGTAATAAATGTAGATTGTAAAGTTCAGCAGCACAACACACACTAACACACATCTCCATCATCATGTCAGTGTGACTGCAGTACTGATAATCATTCACCACCCTAATAACATCTGCTCTGTCCATGGTACTGATCATCAGAGCACAGAGTAAAAGGGGACAAACAGAATGTAACTGTAGCAAGTGTAACTACAAACCCCATATGTATGATCAGTGGAGCTGATGTTTGAAATATATGATGTGTGGAAATAAAGAGATGTATGTAATAAAGTGGCTGATGCACAGATGCACTTAAATGGAATGGTATTTCTTGCAGTTAAGATCAAATGTTTATAATAAATAGGATTCCAGGTGATTGATACAAAAATTGATCTCAATAAATTAATTACAGAATAAATAGACCTTAAAAACTGAGTGCAACATTAACACTGATATTAAACTGGGACATGTGTAGGTTTGTGATGGTAAGGTCCTTGGTTTGATTCCTGGTCCTATTTATTTCTATGTTTGAAGTGCCCTTGGGCAAGGCATGTAGAGGGTTGCCCACCACCCTGGGCACGTATTCTCACTTCACCTGTATGTGTGTATATGTGTGTGTTTCACTGCACATATGGGTTAAATGATCTTCAGTAACATGTATTTAGAATCAAATTCTGTAATTCGTCCAGTACTCATTGTACAAGGATTTTCTTCAAGTGTTTGTGTCATCTCTATAGTGATTGGCGCGTGGATAGAGTGGAGCGGATGATGCGGGGCGCTTGGCATGTATCATTTCTATAGCTATTGGCGCGTGGGTAGAATGAAGAGGATGATGCAAGGAGCTTGGCGTGTTTTATCTCTATAGCGACTGGCATGGGTAAAGTGGAGGGGATCAACAGGGTGCTTGATGTGTGTCATCTCCATAGCGATTGGCACATGGGTAGAGTGGAGGGGATGACGCAGGGTGCCTGGCGTGTATAATGTCTTTAGCAATTGTAATATGGGCAAAGTGGAAGGGATGATGCAGGGTGCTTGGTGTGTGTCATCTCAATAATGACTGGCACACAGGTAGAATGAAGGGGATGACACGGGGCGCTTGGCGTGTATAATCTCCATAGCTATTGCCGTACAGGTAAAGTGGTGGTGATGACGCGAAGTGCTTGGTGTGTGTCGTCTCAATAGCGATTGGCACACAGGTAGAATGAAGTAAATGACGCAGGGCGCTTGGCATGTATAATCTTGATAGCGATTGGCGTAGGGATAGAGTAGAGGGGAAGACACGGGGTGCTTGGTGTGTCATCTTGAAAGTAACTGGCATGCAGGTAGTGATGTGTGGATGCGAGGTGAACTCGGCTGGTGTCATCTCGATGCCCATTGGCACACGGGTAGACAGGATTAGGCGGCCGCTTAAATGTATTAAAGGTGTATTAAAACAAGCAGTGGTGCAGACGTGGTCTGTGTTTAACATGAAATTCAGGATTTTCAAATCGCTTTAAGCGCATTAATTTTATACATGCTGTTCTCACACGTCACCGCGGGAACGTGATGTTCTGCTAATATTTGTGGTTTTTAGAAACCTGTAATTATCCAATTCATATTTTCATGTTCCAGCAGTCAGAGAGGGTAAAAGTCTGAGTCTTCAGGAGAAACATATTTATTTATCTTTTTTTAATGCTACAAAAAAGTCTAGATGGAATGGAAGAGAACATACAAATGTGCACAGACAGTGATCAGGGTGCATGATGGCTACGCTACACACTGCACACACAATAAAGTGTCATTTATTTCAATTATTAAAACATATAAAGTAAATGGATGTTGATGGCTGTTTGCTTTACAGATTTGTCTGTAGCGCCTGCTGTTGGTAGTTGTTAGTTTTGTTTGGCGCAGGGCACAGGGTGGGGGCAGGAGGTGCCTCCCAGAGAGAGCTTTAATTGGGTCTGGGCACTTAATCAGCTGTGCTCTCGTTAATGGCCTGATTAATCAGCGTGAGGAGGCAGCCTGTCATCCTCTGTAATGATTTCGAACAATCACAAGCAAAATTAGGTCATGTGTCTGTGTTTGCATGTTTCCATGTGAGATAACAGACTGATCATGTTTTTAAAATCCAACTGTGCACTTTATAGTGTTGGAATTATTCAGGCTGTAAGGCATCGACTCGGTAATCCCCTCATCCGAATCAGAATAAGTACAGGAAACCCCTGAGTAGACAAACCCTCACACACCCTCACACACCCTCACCCTTACGCACCACATACACCCTCAGATACCTTACACACCTCACATACCCTCACATACCTTACACACCTCATACACCCTTACATACCCTCATACACACCTTACACACCTCACACACCCTCACATACCCTTATACACACCTCACACACCTTACACACCTCATACACCTTACACACCTCATACACCCTTACATACCCTCACACACCCTCACATACCTTACACACCTCACACAACCTTACACAGCAGTGCTGTTTTTAGAGCTGTGAAATTAATGAAACCATGATTCTTCTCTATTTTCCTGAATTTCTAGGTAATCTTGGCCATTGGAACAGCATCCGAGAGTGGCACATGATCTGAAAAATTTTAATAAATAATTCAGGACAGTTGTTGGAAACAGTGAGGAGCTGTGTACCTGCTGAAATTTGATCTAAATGTGTGTGGTGGTAAAGATAATATAACCACAGGAATGTTTCACTCACTTCAGTCCTAATTATGAATCTTTTTTAATAAGCACTTTTTTCAGCTGTGCTCCGCACTCCGGCTTGAACTGAAACACTAGAATAAGATGATTACTCTTTAAGTTGAACCTGTGTTCTGATGGAACAGTGTATTACAGCATGGTAAAGGTCATGAGACATTCATCCCACTTTCTGCCTAATCTTCTCTCAGTAATTACTTCTGAGGTTCTGAGACAAGGTGACTTACAGTGTGCATGTGCGAGTGTACCCTTCTCAAATTACTTCCTAAATAATGCCACAAATGTTCCAAAACTGTGATATGGGTGCATTGGTTTTATATTTTTTGATTAAAGCAAAAAGGTATGAGAGGGAGGCATTATTGTGAATAAATCACAGTAAAGCGGTGTAGTTAACTACTGCCATAAACACAGTTTAGCATTGTTTCCTGGGTAGAGTGGAGGGTGTAATCTCTATAGCTTCTGGTGCACAGATAAAGTGGAGGGGATGATGCAGGGCGCTTGGCGTATTGCAAGTGGCATGCGGGTTAAGTGGAGGGTATGATGTGGGGTGCTTGGCATATAATGATTGGCGCACAGGAAGAGTGGAGTGGATCTCCCAGGGTGCTTGGCGTGTGTTATTTCTATACCAACTGGCATGAGGGTAAAATGGAAGGGATAACGCAGGGCGCTTGGCGTTTAGTGATTGCCATGCAGTTGGAGTGAAGGGCACGACTTGGGATGCTTGGTATATAGTGATTGCTGTGTGGGTAGAGTGGAGGGCATGACGTGGTGCGCTTGGCATGTGTTATCTGTATAGCGCTTGGCAATCAGGTAGAGTGAAGGGTATGGCATATATCGACTGGCACAAAGGTAAATTGGAGGGGAAGAGACGGGGCAGCTAACGTGAAGCTAACGCTGTAAGGCAATGCATGCTACAAGCTGCACGTCAATTGCAAAGTGGACATCTGACGAAATGTGTCTAATCTCGCAGCACCGCTTTGTTTCTCCGAAACATTAATGAAGATGCAATTATGGAACTAGGAGAGTGACATTAATGAGACGTGTAGTAAACATGCAGGCACAGAACGGCCAACGGCTAGTAACAATATATACAGCTAGTTGAGTTTGGTGTGAGAAAGCTTGACTGACCCTACCTTTACCACATTCAACACGTTTACCTAAAATAAAGAGTGTGAGCCAGGACTGTTCACCAACCATCAGTGTCCAACCTCATAAACGCTCCAAATCTCTGAAGGCCTTCTCAAAGGAGTGGAAGCTGTTGTGACTGCAAAGTGGTTAACAAACTCTCGTCATAAAAGTCTTTATAGATGTCATTTGAAGGTGTTCCATATAGTGTATCGTAAAAAACATGCTTACGAGATGATGTGGTATTAACACCAGAAGAAGATGGACATGTCTGAATGTTAAAAAAGAAAATATACTGTGTATATCCCAGACCTAAAATTTATCATTAACTAGAGCTTTATGTTTATATATCGTTGCAAAAGTCCTACTGACATGAAGGCAGCAAACAACAGCAAGGAAAAGTCCTGTTAGAAGATCTATCCCCAGCCCATAATCGCATTACCACCCACACATTTCCTTCTAGATTTATTCATCTGTTCAAAAGTAATCATGAAAGTCAATAAATATATCTTTAGTTTCACCTTATCAGCTTCTGTATGGATTGAGCTTCTGTCTGCTTGCCTGCTTTTAGATGAGATTGATTAGACAGTCTGTGTAATAAAGCTCCAAAACCAAAGAGTTTTATTCCTCCCTACCTCCCGAAAGGAATTTTTGAGGTTGGCACGTCAGCGGTGGTTTACAGCCACCCGCTGTTTCGAGCGCTGTAAAGTTACACAAGCTTTTGGAAATTTATAGTGAGCTGCTCTAACTGGAGAAGAAAACAACATTAAGCGTGGTCTAATGCTGCTTTAGGTTGGAGAGGAAATCAGCGCCAACTACTGAAGACACGTTCTCACATTCTGATTCTGGTCCTCAGTTATGATGAAGACACAAGTCCAAGGTCTTCACTGTAGCATCTTAAAAGAACATGTTGTTAGAACAGTTATGACATCATGATCAAGTGGTAGAAAGACTTTCATCACCATTGGACTTTGGAACCTGCAGTGGTACTAAGTCAGCATTTCGGCCCTAACTGTTCCAGATCACCAACTCAACAACGTATCCTTGTCTATGAGGATCAATCCAATGATTTAGTAACATTGGTTTTAAACTATTTAAATTTTAAAGCAATAATGTATGAGTACAAGTCTTAAATAAAATGCTTACAAACACACTATAATAAAATGCGTTCATAAATGAATTTTTTGAAAGCAAAATTGTTAATATTCTGCTCTTCTGCGATCTAATGTAGTCTGCTTTTTAAAGTAAGCGCTGATCACTGAGGCTTTTCAGTTTCTCTAACAATCAAATCCGATTTGAGTAAAAAAAAATGTAACCATAAGTCAACTTTTACTTACGTAATTAATTTCAATTTAACTAATAATGTTAAGTATGGGACTTTAGTACATCCGCCACCTCTGGTAAAAAATCCAAGGCACACACTAAATAGAAACCCAAACAAAGTATTGATCTATACACAGATAATTGGGAATTAGCAATGATCAACTTTATTACATACTCAATCACAAACAAAAATCAACAAAAGAAACCTTTATGAGCAAAAAGCCACAATAGGATAAAAATACAGTGGATAAAATATATATGAAATCAATAACTGATCAATAGCTGATTCTTCTAGTATTTATATAACATACAAAGTATATAAATTGTTTTTATATAAGATCAAATAGTCCCCCTTTAAAATTATTATTAGCACTGTTATTAAAGTTTAAAGCTTAAACAAAGTCAGGTTCAGAGTTAAAACTGAATTACTCTGCTGTTCAAAGTGTTTTTTAGAAGCACAAAGAAGCACGTGGCTCTTACAGGTGGATTCCAGTGGCTCTGTGTGTTAAGTTTCAGTGTGCACTTTTGAACTATTAGTTTGTGGCGTGAAGCCAGCGTCCACCCCGGGCCCCGGGTGACCCCTCAGTGACCCGCAGCATCTTTCATTAAAAGTCCATCAGATACCACCTGTGTGATTTCCATGAATGATTAAAAAAATATCTGAATTAACTCAGTGTGCTTGGGATTTCCTCCGGTACTCCTCTGCTCCATGCACCTTGGATTAATTGTCATATTTTAGTGAAACTTCATTCCTCAATGTCTCACCGCTGGAACAGAGTCCTGGCTATTTTCAGATCAAAGGGAACAAAGCCGCAGTGTCCCGAAGTAACTGGGTGTATAAGATGTTCCCATTATTTGCTAGATTCAGAACTGATTAAAGAAACAAATGGAAGGAGGACAGTGATTAAGCGAGTCTCTCCTCCCTCCTCACACCAGGTCCCACCTGAGCCGTAACTGGGTCGTCTCTATAGGGAGTCACCGGACCACTAATCTCATTACACACTCTGTCTCCTCTTTACAGTCACTTTATTTTGTTAAAACATTCCAACAGTGCATTGTTTTCACACGTGATGATGTTCCGAGGATGAAAACTGTCTGTAGATCCTTTCACTCATTCATTATCTTCTGCTTAATCCTGTACTAGGGTCGCGGTGGGGTTCCATGCCCATCCAACGGCGGCGATCGATTGCTGGGCCTGGCTGTTTAGCATTAAAATCATTGTTTTTTAAAATTATAATTAAAGTTCACTTACATTTAAGTTTCCAATGTTCAGGATCTAATAAAGTCTGATCAATTCATATCGCCATCATGACTTTTCACTTTCTGATCCATATTAACTCTTTCACAACTGCTTACACCAGCACAACAATAATCAAATAAACAATAAACAATAATAATACACAAGTACTGTATATTTATCTCATCTATACCCATCTGTACAAAACACAATGACAATCTTTATAATTTTAATATTAGCTACTTCACCTACACTTTAATGTATTTATATGTAAATAATCTTTATCTTGCACGTCTGGCTAGATGTCACTGTATTCCGTTGACTTTGTATGTGTTTACTCTGCACAGTGACTATAAGGTTAAATCTAATCTAATTTAATCTAATCAGTTTCTTACCAGACCTGCAAGAGTCAACGAGAGAGAGACAGACAGTACATGAGAGCGAGAAAAAGGCTGCTTCTAAGAAAACAGCTAATATATTATATAAGGCACTTGGTGTGTGTCACCTCTATTGCGATTGGTGCATGGGTAGATTGGAGGGGATGATGCGGGGTGATTGGCGTGTGGCTATCCCTATAGCGATTGGTGCGCAGGTAGAGGGTAGAGGGGCAGGGATGACGCGGGCACTTGGCCTGTGTGATCTCGATAGCGATTGGTGTGCGGGTACAGTGAAGGGGATGACGCGGGATGCCTCTACCCCTGCGCAAACACTCCACGCTTTTTATGGTGGGCAGTGCCAAAATCTCTACTTCCTAAATGTGCCGTATTGCTTCCGCAAAACTTTAATGAAGACGCAATTGAAGATAGTTATCTTGCTGAACCAGCAAATCAGTGAGTGATTGCAATGAAACTTGCTGTTAACATGCTCACCACCCGGGTGCAGAATGGCTAACGGCTAGTTATTATTCATCCACTTAAATTGATTGATTAATTTTATAAGTTGTCTTTATCTTATTGAAATAAAAATGTTATGTAAAACTGGCGGCTCGGTTGCTTAGTGGTTAGCACGTTCGCCTCTCAGCGTTGGAGATTCCTGGTTTGAATCCCAATCTGGGTGGAGTTTTCATGTTCCCCCCGTGTCTGTGTGGGTTTCCTCCGGGTTCTCCGGTTTCCTCCCACATTCCAAAAACATTAAGGTAAATTGAGTGCTATAAATTGCCCTGTATAGTGTGAGTATGTGTGTGTGACTGTGTGAGTGAGTGTGTACCCAGCGAGGGATTGGCGCCCTGTCCTGTGTGTATCTGCCCAGCGCCCGAGATGTTCTCCCCTGGATGGGCATGGGGAACCCCCCTGCGACCCTCATAAAGGAATAAATGGAAAATAATGAATGAATGAATGTTATGTAAAACTCTCACAGCAGTCATTAAAGTGTTAAATTTATCAACGGAGAAGAAGAACCGTGTCCTTAAATTTGTTCCGCTCTGAAACAATTTTCCCTGAAGTTGATCATTTGATCTCAGATTCATGATTCTCTCTGAGATAGTGCATTCTTTATTGCCCAGGGGTTCATCTGACTTTCATTACGTATGATCCGTTGTGTGGAGGCCCATCAGCAGAGGGGAGATCTGCGCTCCACATTGACTGCTCCACCATCCTTTGATCCACCTCCACCAGGCGGAGGTATTAGCCTGGGACAATCCTTCTGGATTCTGATGTACTGTTGGACCTCGTTTGTAAACAAATGACTTTCCCAAAATGACAGCATGTCCGTAAACAAATCCACCATTCTTTGACCTTATTTGATGTGTTCTAGAACTGTGTGAGATCAGAGAGATGATCATTGGCTGGCGCAGAGTTTCTGTAAATAACACCCAAAAGCACAAATTAGTCAGAGATACTGTACGTCAGTCTGAGCGAGTGGTTCTGATTACTGCACCGTTCTCTTCAGCCGAATGAGGTCAGGATGGATTTTAAAGGATACCTTGCAGACTTGTGTAATGTTTGCATGTTCTTCTTGTTTCTGTGTGGGAGTGAAGCTGCTAAATGGCTCGAAGACGAGAGGAGGTATTTATGTGAGTGGCAGGGTAAGTTTAAATGAGGGTTAACCCTATTTTAGGTAGGGCATACTGTATTTCTTTCAGTTTATTTATTTTTTTGTCAAATTTGTACAATTTTAACTCTTTTTTTACCTTACTTTATATATACTAGCTGTACACGGCCGCAAGTTCCTGTGGCTCATCTGGTTAAATGGGAAAGAAAGAAGAGAGAGGGCACGTTTCTAACACATTAAACTTCATTCATTCATTCATTCATTCATTCGTTCATTATCTTCTGTTTATTTTTTTATGAGGGTCGCGGGGGGGAGAACATCTCAGGCGCTGGGCAGATACACCTAGAACAGGGTGCCAATCCATCGCTGGGTACACACTCACTCACAGTCACACACATACACACACTATACAGGGCCATTTAGAACATTCAATTTACCTTCATGTTTTTGGGATGTGGGAGGAAACCGGAGAACCCGGAGGAAACCCACACAGACACAGGGAGAACATGCAAACTCAGATAGGGATTCGAACCGGGAATCCCCAGCGCTGAAATGTGCATGTGCTAACCACTAAGCCACCGTGCTGCCCTCCCTACTATTAATATTTTGTTTCTTTATATTTTACTTTAACATGTTCTCACATTAAAAAAGAACAGATAAATTGTTCAAATATCAAAAACACTCCAGGTCAATAAACGTCGGATCTTTTTTACATCGTTTCTTCCCTCGCTCTGGCAAGACCTCATTTCCTGTGTGAATTCCAGTCCAGGAATCATGTTTCAGCTTTTGTGCAACCAAAATAACTTCTCATCGTATCAACAGAAAACATGCAGCTCTTAGAGAAACAGCAACATGCCACAGAGATACAGAAGCAACACGGCTTTTCACTGCACAAGCTTCGGGATTTTAAAGTTCAGCCGGTGCATTTAGCAAACAACAGCTGGTCCATCAATTATGATTATACAGTCTGATGTCCTTGTTTCGATATAGACTGCTCTAGAGATTAGAAAGACAGCGATGAGGTAACAATGAGTCATATCTTAATAGAAGGCCATGAGCTCCACACAGGAACACAGGAAGAATAATGTGGTGCCTGCAACATTTTGCTTGATCTATAAACGCATTGTCGTTTATAGATATAATAACATTATATCATATATATCATTATATCATAGTTGACTAACATTTCGAGAAGTTCTACAGGTTTTTCCAAGAGTATAAAATTTCTATCGAAATATCTGTACGGTTATCGTGGAACTGAATAAGATCTACATATGGTTTTGCAAAATTGGGGAGTGGTAGTGATTAGGGCGTTGGACTATCAATCTAAGGGTTGGGGGTTCAAATCCCAGGTCCACTGAAGTTACCAATGTGGGTCCTTGAGCA
>JAOUQT010032366.1:0-11390 GCA_025769995.1 Xyliphius kryptos
TTCGCACAACAGCAAGTGAAACTGATTCACAATCAGTGTTGCACACTAACTGGACAGGTTGGTTTCACAGAAGTGTGAGTTACACTGTGGTGTTTAAGTGTCACGCTATTTTTTTTGGAGCAGCGTAAACAACTTTTCCATGATCTTCAATTTTTTTGGACAGTGTCTGTATATAATATTGATTAGCTGGTTCTCGGTTGATTTCATATATGAGGATTGATTATCAAATGGGATTTGATTCCAACAGATGACTTGGTTTAAAGGCTGGAAGATCAACCGTAAAGATGGCAGTGCCTCGGGAACGACTCTGTTAGAGGCTCTGGATGCCATTCAGCCACCGAGCCGACCCACAGACAAGCCGCTGCGCCTCCCCCTGCAGGACGTTTACAAGATTGGAGGTGAGAAGTTATTGCAATATTATTGCAAAGATATTCTGCAGTTAATGAACTCAAATTTAAAAAAAAGGTATATTTTGACTTTATATCTGTAAAGCATCCTTATATTAAGTAACTGGATGATGCAATACAAAAATCCTAACATTCTGACCTAAACACAATGTATTCCATCCATTCATTATCTTCATCTTTATCCTCTACTAGGTTCATGACCACACAGGGGAGAACGTTTCGGCCGCTGGGCAAAACCCAGGCAGACACGGGGAGGACATGGAAACTCCACCCAGATCGTTATTCGAACCCGAGAATTCCCAGTGCTGAGAGGCAAACATGCTAATCACTAAGCCACCGCAACCCACAGTGTATTTATGAAACAGATTATCATATCAAATGTTAAAACTGCATACTAGAACCTGCTTCACCACCTGAGTCGTACCAGGTTAAATTCACAGCACTGTTCAAATTGATCTCATAATCCATTTCTTCTCAGGCATCGGGACCGTCCCCGTCGGTCGTGTGGAGACAGGCATCCTCAAACCCAGCATGGTGGTCACGTTTGCGCCCGTTAATGTTACCACGGAGGTAAAGTCAGTGGAAATGCATCATGAGGCTCTATCTGAGGCCCTGCCCGGAGACAATGTGGGATTCAATGTGAAAAACGTCTCAGTTAAGGATATCCGTCGTGGAAACGTAGCGGGAGACAGTAAGAATGATCCTCCCCAAGAGGCTGCTAGCTTCACTGCACAGGTGAGCACAAACAGATCAGCGATAACTTGTTACTTATAATATATATATATATATATATATAGGGGCGTAAAAGTGTTGGGCTATCCAGCAGAAGGTTGTGGGTTCAAATCCCAGCTCCGCTGAAGTTACCAATGTGGGTTTTTGAGTTCTTAACCCTCATTGCTCCAGGAATTTAGCTTGTAACCCCGTGTTCTGACCCCAACCATCAAGTTAAGATACTTTGAAGTCGCGTTGGATAAAATAATCTGCAAATCGATCAAATGTAAATGTAAACACATGGCAGAAATTCCAACATAAACACAAAAGAGTGGAAACTGTTATGGCTGCAAAGAAAGGGGGCAGTTTAGAATCACAGGTCAACAGTGGTCCTGTAGGTGTAATGTGTAGGCGTCCCTATACTTTTGTCAATATAGATCATTCGAGACACCTAGAAAATACTTTCTTCCTACTTTCCACCCTCATGAGTGTGTTGCACCTTTACTGGCTGAACCTTAATGCACTCACTGCCTGCCTCAGCCAGATATCCGTCGCTGCCATGGCAACATCTTGGCGAACACTCAGTCGTGTCTTTAAACACTTTACATATAGAAGCAAAAGCTAAGAGAGCGCACATTTGCCTGTAGTTTAGGCTTGGTGCAGAACTAATACAGTCACGGGGTAATTAAGTACCTCCACATGACCTGCCTGTCTGGAACGTGGAGGAAACCCATGCAGGTATTAAAGGTGGGGATGCAATCAATCACCAATTAAAATCATTGCAATTAATTGATCGTAAAAGTGCCTCAACATCATCATGACGTCATTCATCAGAAAAATACATATTATGTCAGGAGCCGGAATTTAGACCTAGTGGCGCATAAATGAAGCTACGCTTGCAACACACTCGACTGTTCATGTTTTTTTTACAGGTATTATTTCATTCATTCATTATCTTCCGCTTAATCCTGTACTAGGGTCACGGTGGGGTTCCCCATGCCCATCCCCACACCAATCTATCGCTGGGCACACACACACTCACACAAACACACTATATGGAGCAATTTAGAGCATTCAATTTACCGGAGAACCCGGAGGAAACCCACGCAGACACGGGGAGAACATAAAACCCCATCCAGAATGGGATTCGAACCAGGAATCCCCAGCACTTAGATGCGAACATGCCACCATGCCACCACAGGTTTTTTAAATGGATATGAATATGTACATAGAGTGGTCAGCACATTTGCCTCTCAGTGCTGGGTGATTCCTGGTTCAAATCCCGATCTGGGTGGAGTTTCCATGTCCTCCCCATGTCAATGTGGGTTTTTTTACGGGTTCTCCGCTTTTCTCCCACATCCCAAAAACATGAATTTTAGGTAAATTGAATGCTCTAAATTGCCCCATATAGTGTGTGTTTGTGTGTGTGGATGTGTGATTGTGTGCCCAGCGATGGATTGGCACCCTGTCCTGGGTGTATCTGCCCAGCGCCAAAAATGTTCTCCCCTGGATGGGCATAGGGAACCCCACCACGACCCTAGCAGAGGAATAAGCGATATATATTGGATGGATGGTTATGAATATGTACATTGCGGGCAGCACGTTGGCTTAGGCCCGCCTCTCAGCACTTGGGATTTCCGGTTTGAACCCCCATCTGGGTGTCAAGTCCTTACCCCTGTGCCGTTATAATCACTGTGATCAAACCTAATATTGCGAGTTGGAATGCTCTGGAACGTCTATGACATGCTTTGTTTTGCATGCAGGTCATCATCCTGAACCACCCAGGTCAGATCAGCGCGGGCTACGCCCCTGTGCTGGACTGCCACACGGCTCACATCGCATGCAAATTCGCTGAGTTAAAGGAAAAGATCGATCGGCGCTCCGGGAAGAAGCTAGAAGACAATCCCAAGTCACTTAAATCTGGAGATGCAGCTATAGTGGACATGATTCCAGGCAAACCCATGTGTGTGGAGAGTTTCTCAGAGTACCCTCCCCTGGGTAAGTAGCACTTGTTACGAACACAGATCAAAAGCAGTGCATTGTCACAAGCACAGCACAATTCTTATAATCAATCCCGCTCGATTCCATAGGGCGCTTTGCCGTACGCGATATGCGTCAGACGGTTGCAGTGGGTGTCATTAAGGGCGTGGAGAAGAAGACACCCACCTCGGGTAAGATCACCAAGTCGGCTCAGAAGGCCCAGAAGAACAAATGAATGATGTGCGGGGCTGCAAACTCTCGAGTCAGCCACAACCGAACCCACGTCGTCCATCCGCTCCTTAGATTAATAGTCAACGTCTGGCAAATAACCACAATGCATCGCAAGAGTAGACGGAGGAAAAACAAACATCACACACGGTTGCTTTGACGCTGATGCTAATATATTACAATAATTTATTTCTAGGTTACCATTTGTACTCGGGAGTTTTTAGTTTCTGTGTTCTGTGGTTCCCTGTGCGCACCTTTAGCTTGCGGTTTACCATGCAGTAGTTACACTCATGACCTGCTACGTAGCTAATGTTGCTAATGTGACTGGCAAGAGCAAACCAACTCGCCTGCTTGTAGTCAACAATGTATGGAATCTTTTTATTTTACTGTGTAAACTGTGTAACGAGATCCTGGCTGCATGCGAGCTAACTAGCGCACTTTAGCAAATATCTATCTGCCCCCTTAGCACTTTGAGCTAGCACAAGCTTTATATGTTGCACTTGCACTCATGTACTTTAACATTAGGATGTATGTTTCGCTATGAGCTGATAACCTGCGAATGAACAATAAACGGGACTGAATACTTGTTCCAGTCTGTTTTTTTTTTTTTTTACAATTATACAGCAGAATTAGTTTAATATGCCATCTGTACACACGCGCCATGGTAGCTAAGGGAAGTCGCTTTGGATACAAGCGTCTGCTAAATGACCAAATGTAATATAATGTTAATGGATTCATTTGCATAGTGGGCAGGGTTTACATCAGGTTCTCCGGTTTCCTCCCATAGTATGGTGTCAGAAAGGGTCCAAAAGTTTTGAGAACTTAAAAAAAAGAATTTGTAAGCATTTTTGCGCTCACGCTTTTTATTTTTGCGCTCGTGCTTCTCTCTATCGGCCCCTCACGTCAAAAATTTATCACCTTCGATTTTTGTATTTAGGACCCATTTTAACGGGTGGGCGAGATCTAGACAGTAATTGGCTGCACGAAAAAAGTCCCGCCCACCCAGTCGTGCTACACTATGACAAATTGTGGATGAACACATTTTAAAAAGTGGGACTGGAAAATAAAATAATGACAATTAAAATAGCTGATAGAAGTAAACAAACTCTTAACTCATTTTTCAAAAACAAAACAGATTTGCTGATGTCGCCAGATGTGTAGCACGGCTGGGTGAGCTGGACTTTTCTCGAGCAGCCAATTACTGTCTAGATCACGCCCACCCGTTAAAACGGGCCCTAAATACAAAAATCGAACGTGAGACATCTTTAGATGCGAGGGGACGATAGAGAGAAGCGCGAGCGTAAAAATAAGAAGTGCAAGGGAAAAAATGTGCAACAAAGAAAATTGCTTACGAATTCTGTTTTTGAGTTCTCAAAACGTTTGGACCCTTTCTGACACCATAGAATAGCTTCTCTAATTCGGCCCTATATATTGTTTGTGTCTTGTGTTTCTTCTTGGTTTTCTATGAGGCATCAACAGCGCTTCATAACGCTACCAGAGCACTCCGGCAATGACGTACTGGACAGAACCTGGATATAACATTTGAAAATGGACACCTAATCACTGCACGATCTGTATGTGGGTGTCCTGCACTGTTACTGCTGCACGGCTGCTCAAGGATGAGCCTCGGTCCTTACAAGGTTTCTACCTTAAAAACCTACTATAAAGTTTGTTGCTATTGTCACTTCGGCTTGCTTTTAAGGGTTTAAGGTTGCTTTAAGACAATTTAAAAAGCGATACGTAAATTTCATTTTATTCAGTCGTTTAGCAGAAAGGCGACATGCGTTTTATCCAACGAGACTTACAAGTATCCCAATTAATACTTTGGGTCAGAACACGGGGTTACACACAGAATCCCTGGAGCAATGAGGGACAAGGGTCTTCTCAAGGACCCACATTGGTAACTTCAGTGGGCCTGGGATTTGAACCAACAACCCTGTGATTGCTAGCTCAACACCCAAACCACTGAGCTACCTAAATAAATGAACTTGAGGAGAGTGTACCTGTCCTGGGGTGTACCTGCACAGCGACTTACAGGGTTGATACAGCAGTTCTGGAGCTATGAGGGTTAAGGGCCGAGCTTAAGGGCCCACAATCTTCAGATTGACAACCCAACATCCTAACCACTGATTTCTAATGAGGGTGAGATAAAGTTTTACTCGTTTTTGTAGTCTGTGTGACCCAACCTGAAACCAAAGCACAATACAGAAGTAATTAACACAAATCAAGAACCGAGCTACAACATGTACACAATAAACAAGCAGCATGTACGTCTTTTATTTTCCACGCGGAATTAAATTCTCTTTATCAAAACTGTACAGTGTGTAACAGCGAAGGTGCCGTTCATCGAGTCTGACACAGAGTTTAAAAACACTTCGTTTTACAACCGTCTGTAACCAAATGTAGAAAAACAACTTAAGTTTGGCTCGACAAACAAAAATACAGTATTGTAAATTTAAACATCAGCTCTGTTACTTTGTTGTGTTATATTTATAATCAAATCAAATGTCTTTTAATAGTTTTATTTACTTACTTTGCTTTTTGATCACTAAAGTTGCGTTTTTGTTCATGAAAAGCCCCTTAAAAGGACTCGGGCAGCGCTTCTGAACGGAAATTCCAACGTCATGTCAACGTTACAGTCATGGCATCTCATCGCACAATTCAGTCAAAACATTAGCGGCAGTCGTTCACATCAATTCATTAAAAAACCTTCAATGGTTATAACTGTTAACAGCAAAAGGACGAACCCTTTAAAAAATACGTCTCGGTGTAAAAACACGTTTTTTTAACAAACTAAGGCTCTAAAGTGGATGGTCTATTTAAAATACCGCTGACATCATAATTCAATGTAAAACAGTTGGGAGGCGTTTAATTGTGCTAACTCGTTAGAATTTGAGTCTCGGTGGAGCAAGCAGCCTGAACCAATGCTCTGCAGACAAGTGTGAGGGGTGGATGGATGGGTGAATCATCTTTAAACTTTATGCAAATGGTGCAAAATAGATTCATATGATGCCGTAGAGGAAACAAAGTAGGAGGAGGATATTAAATTGTATCTGTAAATGAATACAGATGGGGGAACTAAAGCGGTGCACATATTGCAGAGTGGTGTACTAGATTCAAACCACATACTAATTTAAAGTGAATATACTGGTCGTTACGCTACGAGAACTAATTAAGACTGATGCACTGAATTAAACGAAAGCTAATGTTTCGTCTGCAGTCCCATGGCAGTCCCATGCAAGAACATGCTAAAATGAAAGGGCAACGTGTTAAAGGAGCGATGATCCAAAAAGAGAGGCATTAAAAGGAGAATGGACACTGGACGGGTCGTCAAGGCGGCAAACTTTGTTCTTTGATCTCAGTTGGACTTTTTTTTTTTTCTAGCCAAACTTTTGTCGTAGTTATTATTCGCCTGTAAATCAACAGCAACATACAATCTGTTCATCTGCGAGTGAATTAAAAGGCCGTACCGCTGAGTTTATCAGATGAATGAAGGTTTTTTTTTTTTTCCTCCTTCCCGTTCAGAGGAGGCAGTGCATTTAAAAACAAAACACGTAAAAAGTATACACTTTCCTTTTAAATAAATGCAAATAAAATAGAAAATTGCAAATATTAAAAACATAAAAATCCCTCCAAATCTGCCCCCCTTTTCAGTCAAAAATAAAATACAGTAAAATTATGACAAAGCTTTAAAGGAAGCTTCATATCATTAAGAGCAGTTCATTGGGTCTCAGGGTTATTTTAGTCGGACATGGGGCATATTGAAAGGCTTGGTACCGCCCCTATTGGGCGTCGATGTCCCTGTCCTGAGAAGGTCAGAGGAAAAAGTAGCATCAGCTGCGGGTGGTGTCTGGAAGCCGAAGGCTGAATTGCAAGTTTGAACCGAGTTCTCCAGATCGCCATCCGTAATAAAAAGGTCGGCCTCTGCCCAGCCGACGCCGCCGGCATCGTTGTCCGTAGCTGAGGAGTCCTGGCTGCTGCTGGCGGAGAGGCTGTTACATCCATCAATCTCTGGAATGAGGTCCTGGACTGAAAAAGATTTCTCTAATGCCACGTCCCCATTATCCGGTGCAGGGGACAACGGCAGCAGGGGGTCCGTCTCCATCTGCATGCTGATGTTCCTTTTCCAGGAGACGTCCTCATTGGGGCTACGCCCATTTCTCGAGCCTAAGCACAAGTCTTGCTTGGTTCTAGGTACATATGAGGGTGGGTACAGATCAGGAGGGCTGGACTGAGCAGGACTGGATGTATTGGTCACCCGGCTTGCCTGAGGAGTCAACAGAGGGAGCTGAAACCGGGTGGAGGACGAAGGTGGCGGAGGAGGACTTGCCAGTCTGGGGAAATTTACTCTTCCGGAGTAAATGTTGTTTGGAGTAAAAACTGGGGGCCCGTCCGAGGTAGGTGTAGCCAGCGGGTGAAGGGGCGATGGACAAAACTGCGTTGCTGAGCTATTTTTGTCCTCCATAGTGGGAGATCCGGGGGAGTTGTTCAAGTTATGGTTAAAATCATTGGGAGCCAAGATGAGATGGAAACCACGGGGGAAGTTGGAGCAACTCAGGTGGCTGAACTGAGACGGGGAATTCAGATCCTTGTTTAAAATGGGACTGTAGTCGGAGGTTTGCGCCAGTTCAAACAGAGGCAGAGGGGATAAGGCTATCCCGGAGGTACTTCCTTTATGGAGGACTTGCCGGTACACATCCAGCAATGAGTCTAGTTTCGATTCGATAGATTGCACCTTAAAAGGAGGCAAGAAGAGTTCGACAGAAAAATGACAACCTTCATTTAAATGATCAACAAACCCTGCAGAACAGTCCGATTTGTAGGTTCCCTACAGATCAGCTATACAATAAAAGTCCTGAATATTTTAACACTCGTTGGCCATTTTATGAGCTCCAGCACCTTGTTCCACTCTCTTTACTTTGCAGTTCTAAAATTACGGAATGGAGCCTCCACTAACCGCCAGGTTCCAGATGATGGTGGCTGGACCTTTTGAGAAAACTCAGTCCTGTATTGTCATTGTGCGTTTAAAACTGAGAGCAGCGCTGCATCACAGTGAGGTTGAAATGCAGTTTGTAAAGACGTAATGTAAATTTATTTCAGTTAATATATTTTATAAAACAGTTACGATCCTTAAATCTGATTGGCTGAGCTGTTTGTCCAGCCGTGACATTATTGACAATAACACCTCTGAGCTCGTCACGTTCGTATCAATGCCTGAAATACAACACCTGTCTTTTGCCCACTAGATGGCAGTATTAGATCGTTAAAGAAACCGGTATCCTGTTACTCAGCAAGTAGCATTTATTTTAAAAACCAGACTAGATTACATCGTGGAAGACAAGATTCTTAACAAAAGAAATCTTTTTTTTTAAATTATAGAGTGTAACCATTTTACAAAAGCAAAAAGGCACTTAGGGTTGTGTATTATTGGAAACAAATCAAGGTTAAGTGGTGTTGTTAGGAACGACGTATCCCGTGATTTATTCCCAATGCCACCCTCTTGTGCCTTATTGCTTTATTACATTATTGTCACCAATATGCAACAGTAGCAGTATACTACTATGCCGTGGTATTTTGCTGTAGTACACTTACCTGTCTCTCCACCTTACACACTCTGCCCAGCATGCTGACGTCTTCCAGCAAATCTCCATCAGACAATAGCTTTTCCCTCAGCTTCTTATCCACAGGAACCTGGCCTTTCCCCAGGATCTGATCAACTCTGAAACCCACAGACACCATAACTACCTCCACATCATCCGCTGATACACGCTGATGAAGCAGAATCAGCTGCGTGGGCACGGTGCACCTGTTGACTGCTCTATTTATCAGGACATTTATACTATTTAGATCAGACATGCTTTTATTTGAAGTCATAGTACATGTCCTGTGTTTAGAGACACATTCAAGTGAATGCATAAAAAACTACAGAAGTGCATTTTCTAAAGAAAATGGGACCAAAAATGGGCGTGGCTGGGTGAGTGACCAATGCAAAATGATCAGTTTCTCTGATTTGACATATACACACATATAAACACACACACATCCATCATCTTCCGCTTATTCCTCTACTAGGGTCCGGGTGGGGATCCCCATGCCCATACAGTGGAGAACATCTCGGGTGCTGGGCAGGACAGTGCGCCAATCTATCACTGGACACTCACTCACACAAACACACACTATACAGGGCAATTTAGAGCATTCAATTTTACCTAGAATCCATGTTTTTGGACTGTGGGAGAAAACGGGAGAAAATCGACGCGGACACGGGGAGGACATGGAAACCCCACCCAGACTGGGATTTAAACCGGGAATCCCCAGCGCTATATATTTTACAAGCCACGGGTCTGTAACAGAAATGAACTATAGGGAAATTAATGTAAGTGAACGATAACAAAAATGGGCGTCGCCGGGTGCATAGAGGTGTGTATATAAATATTTATCCAAGCCGAGGTCACCTCAGTTGGACAGATGATCCAGAGTTGTAACTGCATGGATATCTCAAAATGTTAAAAAATGAACAGAAGTCCTTTATAGGAATGAACTGAGTCAATTTTATAGAGTAATCACTAGTGAACCAAGAGTGCGATCACTCTACAATTTTAAAAGACCGGTCTGGCTGCAGCCACAAATCTGTACATGCACATGTGCTATAAATGGAAATTAAAATAATAAAAACAAGAAAACAGGCTGATTAAAGGATCAGTTGCTTCTGCCGTATCAATATGCCCCCTCTCTTATTTAACTGGTCATAAGATTAATTTATTACCGACAGACCTGTTTAAATAAAGTATAAAGCCTTAAAAATAGAATTGAACACGTCCACGTGTGAAGTAATAAATCTGAACCACTGACATTTATCATTTCTGTGATGAAGGCAGGACTGAGTGAAGCTACCTGGTCTGTAGGCTTTTAATCCGGCACAGCATGTCCAGGTGTCCAGCTGAGTACTGCTCGATCACATCCTTCACGTCGTACGGACGCAGCGTCTCCTTAAACTTTTTCTTCGCCACGTGAAACTTCATGATTCTGCAGAAAAAAAAGCAACAAGCTTAAAAAAAAGCATTAAACAAGGCAAGCCTGCACAGCCGGTAATGCTATTGTATGGACATGGGGAGAACATGCAAAAGCGACTGTTCTAAAGATCAAACCCAAACCCCACTGACACATTTATAAATAACTTGTTGTAGTTTCTGTCCTCCACAGGTGTCGTATGTGGAGTTTGTCCAAACGAGCGGGCACGGTGGATGGTGTGAGGGTCATTTCCTGGGCATCATGGACAGAATCATTTCTGTGTGGAGTTTGTAGCTTCAGTCCACAAAGCAAAAAAAAATAAAATAAAATAAAACTAAGGCTGTATTTTCATGTTCCTGTCAGTAAGTGGCAGTATTACTTCATGTTGGACCTGAGAGCCGGCAGGTGACGGAACAATGTTTACCGGCTATTAAAAAACAACTCAAATCAACTCAACAGAGCACATAAGTGTACTGCATTCAGAAAATATACACCCCATCGCATATTTGGTACCATGCAAGACCTCAGGCTCTCTTCTGACCCCCCTCCTTCCTCACTCTCATTCTGTAACGCTGACACTCACCCACACACATCCTGCAGCATCTTGTAAAGCCAGAGGTCGAGGCCGGAGAGCTACGACAACATGAACATGGCTCTAAGCTCAGGATATGCACCAAAACTAGACCACCAACAGCAGGGTGCATGAAGCCACGACCTCGACTGCCGTACTGACGCACATCTACATAAAACAAATCTCAGCACTGGACACCGGCTATTAAAAGACTTTCCCAACATCCATGCAGCCAAGTAGCAGCTGCAGTTACAGTGAAACCATTCGCTGTTGCGTGATTTCTTTGTTTTAAATGTTGTATATGCCTTTATACACTAAAATAACACATCCTAGATCAGAATGAATAAAATATTTCAGTTGAAAATCTTGTATTTAGTAGAGCGTGGAATGCATTGAGAACAAAATAACATCAAAATGATCAAAATGTAAATGATGATCTCATGGAGGTCTGGATTTGGAATCCTACTCAAAATCAAATGACC
>JAOUQT010032387.1:0-11390 GCA_025769995.1 Xyliphius kryptos
GAGAGCGAGCGAGGCAGAGCCGAGGTAGTGGAAGGCAGTGTCGAGCGAGTCAGCGAGGTTAATAAGGGCCGGAGGTTTGGCCTGAGGTGGTACAGTGGGATGCAGCACTGATGAGGGGCGACTGCCAGGGTCTTTACAGGCTTTTAGAGGATTGCCGCTGGACAGAAAGGCAGCATCCTTCTGTTTCTGTCTACTGAATCATTACACCGAATACCCGGGCATTCGGAAGCCCAGCGCCAAGCATTTGTCCTGCTGGGAGACAGGAAGAGACGAGAAATCCAAATATATACATTAGTTAACTTGACCCAACGTAGCCCGCAGCCTAACGAGGGTAATTCAACGGTGATGATTTTAAAATACAATGGGGAGTGTTTGATCAAACGGCGTGATTTGGATTGGAGGCGTATGGTTCGCAGTGCTCTGGGCTTTTTCTCAGGTCAGGTGGTGATTTCAGGGTTCGTACCCGGGGTTGAATGCTGATTTATTTTGCTTTTGGATGGAAAAAAGCGTCCCAGGTTGCATTGCTTTCTCTCTGATCTCTTATCGGAGTGGACGGATAATTCTCAGACTGTTGTGTTGAATAGGTGGAGTTAAGCAATCGGATAGGCGGAGCCGGGTTGTGACCCCAGGAAGTGAACAAGCCTGCTCAAGAACGGGAGGGTGGTAGTTACTGAAAGGATGCGCCGTCTGGCCCCGAGTGCATCTCTTTGATAACACGTCCTCTGTCTTTATCTAATTCTGTGAGAAAAGTGGCAGCATGACCCAGTATCAGACTCTCACCCTGACCAGTCACTGCCTGCCATCGCCAATATACTGAATGTCCCTTTGTGTGTGTTTTCAGAGGAAAAGGTCCACTGAAGAACACATCAGACGTCATCAGTGCCGCTAAGAAGATCGCCGAGGCCGGATCTAGAATGGACAAGCTGGGACGTACCATTGCCGATCAGGTGAGTGCACAGTGGGGGGGTTTATACATAATGAACCGGTCGTTCTACATTTGTCGAGTGTTCATGGGCAGTCCGCTTTTGCCCAGTTCTAATTGCTTTCAAGTGCTTTCAACCTACTGTCCACTTTCCAATCGTGTCACTGTGTGCTGAAGATGTGGAGTAGGTTTTCAGGTCATGGTAATCCTGGGGTGTTTGAGTTGAAGGCAACTGGATTTCCGAGTGCCTGAATACATGCACAGTAATCCAGGTAAACACATCTGGACACAAGGTATAGCGTGGAGATACTTACCACCCATGTAGGTAGTCTCCGCAGTCTGAGCTGGGTGCGTTTATATGCAGCACATGTGGTGGTGGTCAACAATAAGACGTGGTCTTTAGAAACGTTTCTCATGGTGAGGTCCAACCACAAATCATACGTGCCACCAGACATCCACTGGATCAACTACGTCAGGACAGGAATTCAGGAGTTTACACCCACCTACATGCCAGGTGGTAGTGAGGAATGCTGCGTTGCAAACGGATTCAAGGAGGTCATGTATGGAATGTCTAGAAAGTTCTACCGTCACTGAATTTTGGCATAAGCCTGAGAGTCTTGCAGTGCAGTGATTTGGAGTTATTTCAAATATACAGCGTAGATGTTGGCATGATGGGTGATGAATGGATGGATAGTGGGATGATGAGGTTGGATTACTGACACTCATTGTCGGATTGGGTCGAGAAATAGATGGATCGAGAGATGATGGGGTTTGGATGAATGTATCTGATGGAGGTGGATGGGGGATTAGTAGAGTAGATGGTGGATGTCGAGATGATGAATGATGGATATGTAGATGAATGGATATCTGGGATATGTATGTAGGGAGTAGGGGTGTAGATATTAATGATGGACAGAGATCTGGAACAGTAGTGGAATAGATTTATAGCTGGACTGTAAGATGGATAGAGAAATGCAAGGTACTCTAGATGAATGTTTCTGAATGTCAGGACCTTAGAGTGTTAATAACGTTCAGTAGGATGAAGGAGGAATAGATGGAGGGAAGGAGGAAGGGATATACGGATGGACGGGAATGGGTTGTGTTCTGTGATCTGCGTATGGTTGGGTGGATTGTGGGATGATGGGTGCATGTTGGATTGCTGGTTTATTGGGTCGATGAATAGATGGTGGGTTTTTGTAGGAGGCATAGATGGATTGGGTGGAGATGAATGTATAGACAATGGATACATGGGTGGATGTATGGGCATTGAGGGACAGATAGGTGGATGGGGAATTTATAGAGTAGATGTTGGGTGATTGGACGGTGAATGAAGTGGCGGTGGAAGGCTTGTCGAGATGATGGGTGATGACTGGATGGATAGCGGGTGGATATGTAGATGAACGGATATCTGGGATATGTGAGAGGCTTGTCGAGATGATGGGTGATGGATATGTAGATGAACGGATATCTGGGATATGTGGAAGGCTTGTCGAGATGATGGGTGATGGATATGTAGATGAACGGATATCTGGGATATGTATGTAGGGAGTAGGGGTATAGATACTGTGCGATGGGCTTAGATCTTTCTGAAAGCATCAGTAGTGAAATAGACTCTAGAGGAATGACTAGATCAGTTGATGGATGGAGAGTGATGGTCATTGATGGTGACTGACAGACTGATGAAAGGACCTGATTGAAGACCGGTGGCTAGATTTATGCAGAGTAGATGATGCAGGTAGGATGAAAATAGGTGTGGAAAGATAGATAGATAGATGGACAGATGAAGAGAGGTGGATGTGAAATATATAGCTATATATTGTAGATGGAGAGGTGCGTGAATGGACAGAAGTCAATGTATGGATGGACAGAAATGGAAGTTAGTGATGGACAGAACTCTTCCATCTTCTATTCCTTCTTCCACACACACAGTTTCTATTATACATTCAGTTTATTGGTTCAGTTAAATATCAGAATATAGAACATTTTCAAATAGCAATTCATAACGTTCCGGTGGACTAAATAAAAACCTTACTAACATAACGTTAACGTACCTTTCTAACATAACATTAATGTACCTTACTAACATAGCTTTGATGTACCTTACTAACATAGCGTTAATGTACCTTACTAACATAGCTTTGATGTACCTTACTAACATAACATGAATGTACCTTACTAACATAGCTTTGATGTACCTTACTAACATAACATTAATGTGCCTTACTAACATAGCGTTAATGTACCTTTCTAAAGTAGCATTAATGTACCTTATTAACATAACGTTAATGTACCTTACTAACATAACATTATCGTACATTACTAACATAACATTAATGTACCTTACTAACATAGCGTTGATGTACCTTACTAACATAGCGTTGATGTACCTTACTAACATAGCGTTAATGTACCTTACTAAAGTAGCGTTAATGTACCTTATTAACACAACATCAATGTACCTTAATAACATAACATCAATGTACCTTAGTAACATAACGTTAACATACCTGACTAACATAACATTAATGTACCTTACTAACATAACGTTAATGTACCTTCCTAGCATAACGTTAACATACCTTACTAACATAACATTAACATAACTTTAATGTACCTTACTAACATAGTGTTAATGTACCTTACAAATATAATGTTAATGTCCCTTATTAACATAGCGTAAATGTACCTTACTAACGTAGCGTTAATGTACCTTACTTACATAAAGTTAACATACCTTACTAACATAACTTTAACGTTACCTTAATAACATAGCGTTAATGTACCTTACTAAAATAGTGTTAATGTACTTTACTAACGTAGCGTTAATGTACCTTACTAACGTAGCGTTAATTTTCCTTATTAACATAACGTTAGCCCTACACAGGTCTATGTTAGTAAGGTTTTTGGTTATGATACTATGGTACATTAATGTTAAACTCACTGATTTGCGCTACTTTAATTTTACCTTATTTCGGTCCTCCACTTGATTATGGGTGTCTACCAAACAGATGCTGCAGCATGGAAGATGTGCTTTTGTGGTACGCACGTTTCAACAAATACACATCACAGTGTCCATCTAGCTGGTTAGTCTGTAATGCTTCTACAATTTCCACACTTTCTATTATTTCTTTTCTTCCATCATCATTGTTGTTTACCTTTTCCTCTTCTATTTCCACTTCTCAACCAAACATATTGACCTCCTCCTACTTGTTCTTTTGGGTGACGTAAGCGTGTTGTGCCCCATTAAATCTTGTCTATGCTTTGAGCTTTACAATAAAATAAAATCTCGATGGAGAGAAATTTTCTATATAAATTTTTTTGTAATCAATGTACTCGAATTGCTAATGTAATCATTTCAGCCATAGTTAAATGCTTGTCGATTTGGTTGGTTGTCTGACTGACAACGGTTTTATTGGTTTGTTTGGCTCTCTGGTTGGCTGTGTACTTGGCCGGTTGGTTTCTTAGCTGTTAGCTTGACTGCCTGACTGATTGGTTGGCTCTTAGATTGGCTAGTTGTCTTACTGCCTGCTTGTTTGGTTTTTGGTTGCCTGGCTGTTTGATGGCTTTTTTCTCTGGTTTAATGGTTTGCTGGTGGGATGGCCATTTGCTTGCTTGGTTGGTTTGGATGGATTCCTGGCTGGCTGGCTGGCTGTTCGTTTTGTTGTTGTTTGGTAACCAAAACTGAATTGAAAGTAAAGATTGGAAATACTTCTGAAGGGGCTGCAATTATTCACTTAAAATTGCTAAGGATGTGTTTCTCAGTCGGTCACATTCGTGACCCTGATGTAATGATGTAGTAAATGATTAACTGTCTAAATCAGTTCAGCTTGTGTGTGTATGCTATTTAGTTATTTTCTAGCTTTCATGCTCAGTGTGTGAACCCAACGGGCGGATTGAAACATCTAAATGAACCATGTGGAAAAAAACGTGTTCAAAACTGAATCAAAGTACTCGCAATGAGATTCAGTCTATAATATATCTATTTTTTCTTTCCTGTCTCACTCCCTGCCCTCCCTCTCTCTCTCTCTCTCTCTCTCTCTCTCTTTCTCTCCCTCCCTCTTTCTACTCTCTCATGCTTTTGCCCCTCCCTCATTTGTCCTCTCCCCCTTTTTTTTTTTTTTAAGTCTGCCTTTCTGTCTCTCTTTCCGGCCGTCTGTCTATCTGCCTCCCCTCGTTTATTTTGTTTATCTCCGCCCTTCTCTTTTTTGTTCTCTCTCTCTCTCTCTCTCTCTCTCTTTCTGTTTGTTCTTAGCTTTCCCTCCCTCCCTCTCCATCAGTAAAAAGAACTACTCCTCCCTCATCCCTCCATTTTCTTGTCTTTCAGAATACCTCTCTCTCAGCCATTTTCTCCTGAGGTGTAGCTACTACAATTTTTAAATGCCCCTACCCAAAATAAGTATAGGTTTGTAGACATTATTTTTTATCATTAAATTATTGTACTGACTCAGATTGAATAAAGGGCAATTCATCTAGTTCAGGTGGACTAAATTAAAACCAGGTATATGTTTAGTTAGTAATATGTGCTTTAGCAAGTTTCTTTTAATTTGGTTAGCTGTTTTCTTTGCTGTTTGGTATGTTGGTTGACTGCTTGTTTTGATTGGCTGGTTGCCTCACTAGTTAAATGCTTGTCTGTTTGGTTGGTTGCTTTACAGGCTGGTTGATTGGCTGGTTATTGGTCGACTGGGTCAGCCGTGGCTTAATGGTGGATAGGGTAAATGGCTGGGGACCAAGAGATCGCTGGTTTGAACCCCACTCCAGGCAAGTCATGGCTTAAGTGCCGTTGAGCAAGGCACCCAGTTTGCAACTGCTTCCCGTGCGCCTCAGTAGAGTGTAGCACACTGCTCCAGGTGTTCAGCCCTGGAAGGGTTTGATGCAGAGAAAGAGTTTCCCAACGGGGATCAATAAAGTATCAATTACTTGGTTGGATGCTTTAAAAGCTGGTTGGTTATTAGTTGGCTGTTTACTTGGTTGGATGCCTGACAGGCTGGTTGATTGGTTGGTTATTGGTTGATTGACAAGCTGGTTGATTGGTTGGTTATTGGTTGGCTGTTCACTTGGTTGGATGTTTGACAGGCTGGTTGATTAGCTGGTTATTGGTTGATCGTTTATGTGGTTGGATATTTGACTAGCTAGCTGATTGATTGGTTATTAGTTGACATTTACATGTTTGTATGCTTGACAGGCTGGTTGATTGGTTGGTTATTGGTTGACTGTCTACTTGGTTGAATGCTTGATGGGCTGATTGATCTGATTGATTGGTTGGTTATTGGATGATTGTTTAATTGGTTGAATGCTTGAGAGGCTTGTGTATTGGTTGGTTATTAGTTGACGGTTTACTTGGTTGTATGCTTGACTGACTGGCTGATTGGTTGGCTGTTTAAGTGGTTGGATGCTTGACAGGCTGGTGGATTGGTTGGGTATTGGTTGGCTGTCTACTTGGTTGAATGCTTGATGGGCTGATTGATTGGTTGGTTATTAGATGATTGTTTAATTGGTTGAATGCATTAGAGGCTTGTGTATTAGTTGGTTATTGGTTGACGGTTTACTTGGTTGTTTTCTTGACTGACTGACCGATTTGTTGGCTGTTTAATTGGTTGGATGCTTGACATGCTCGTTGATTTGTTGGTTATGTTTGACTGTTTACTCGGTTGGGTGCCTGACAGGCTGGTTGATTGATTGGTTATTGGTTGATTGGTTAGTTGGTTGGATGCTTGACAGGCTGGTTGATTGTTTGGTTATTGGATGTTTGTTTAATTTGTTGAATGCTTGACAGGCTTGTGTATTGGTTGGTTATTGGTTGATGGTTTACTTGGTTGTATGCTTGACTGACTGGCTGATTGGTTGGTTATTGGTTGGCTGTTTAATTGGTTGGATGCTTGACAGGCTGGTTGATTTGTTGGTTATTTTTGGCTGTTTACTTAGTTGGATGCCTGACAGGCTGGTTGATTGATTGGATATTGGTTGACGGTTTACTTGGTTGTATGCTTGACTGACTGGCTGATTGGTTAATTATTGGTTGGCTGTTTAATTGGTTGGATGCTTGGCAGGCTGGTTGATTTGTTGGTTATTTTTGTCTGTTTACTCGGTTGGATGCTTGACAGGCTTGTGTATTGGTTGGTTATTGGTTGACGGTTTACTTGGTTGTATGCTTGACTGCCTGGCTAATTGGTTGGTTATTAGTTGGCTGTTTAATTGGTTGTATGTTTGACTGACTGGCTGATTGGTTGGTTATTAGTCGGCTGTTTAATTGGTTGGATGCTTGACTGACTGGCTGATTGGTTGGTTATTAGTTGGCTGTTTAATTGGTTGAATGCTTGACAGGCTGGCTGATTTGTCGACTATTGGTTGGCTTTTGACTTGGTTGGACACTTAACTGGCTGACTGATTTGTTGATTGGTTGGCTATTGGTTGACTGTTAACTTGGTTGGATGGTAATGGTTTGGACTTGCAAAGTATACCTTTTACATCATGTCATTCGAATCTGAAATATTTTTTGACTCTTAATGGATGCTTTCACAGAAGTTACTGTATTATCATTTATATAGTCACTTTATCTAGTCACCTCGAATGGTTTTCACTTAACAGTTGCCCCTTGTCAAGAGAAAATTTCCTTTTACTGCGTTTGAGACCATCGGTTATGTTTTAAAAAGGTAGAATTGGTATACAGTGAATAGCCTTATTTAAGTAATGTTCTAATCCATATTATGGCAAGAACTACTCAGCTAAGTAAAGAAAAGCAACAGTACATCATTGCTTCAAGAAATGAAGGTCAGTCAATCCGAAAAATTGCAAGAACATTGAATGTATCCTCAAGTGTAATTGCAAAAACGTTATGAAACTGACATTTATCGGGACTGCTCAAGGAAAGGACGACCAAGAGTTGCCTCTGTTGCACTGGATAAATTCATCCTCAGAAACGACAAGTTAAGAGCATCCCAAATAAGAGCCCACCTTTACAGAGTCCACGTAACACAAACATTTTTACCTCAACTGTTCAGAGAAAACTGCGTGAATATGGACTTTATCTATTTCTAAGGAAGAACAAAAGGAAGAGATTGGCTTGGGCCAAGGAACACAAGAAATTAACATCAGACTAGTGGAAATCTGTCTTTTAGTCTGATGAGTACAAATTTGAGGTTTTTGGTTCTAAACACCATGCCTTTGTAAGATGCAGAAAAAGTGAGCGTATGGCTCCTACCTGTGTTGTTACCGCTGTAGAGTATGGAGGCGAACGTTTGATGGCACACTTAACCAGCATGGCTACCACACTAATCTTTAGGGTTTGCACTTAGTGGGACCATAATTTGTTTTTCAACAGGACAATGACTCCAAACACACCTTAGAGGATGATTGAGTGTTGCGTCAGATGATTTGGCATTCACAATCACTTGATCTAAACCCAATTGAGATGGTTTAGGGGGAGTTGGAACGGAGAGTGAAGGCAAGGCAACCAACATGTGCTCAGCAAGTCGGGGAACTTCTTAAAAACTGTTGGAAAACCATTTCAGGTGACTACCTCTTCAAGCTGATTGAGAGAATTCCAAGGGTCCGTAATCGATGCAATAGGTGCCTACTTTGAAGAATCTCATATCTAAAACAAATTTTGTTTTGTTTTAACACTTAATAACTTAACACTTTAACACTTAACACAAGTTTACTACATAATTCCTTATGTGTTCCTTCATAGTCTGGATGAATTTACAGGGTAGGAAAAATAAATGAAGAAATAAATAAGTAAATTGAATGGGAAGGTGTTTCCAAATCTTTGACTGGTCCTGTATGTGTCTGAAACATTCGGTACCCTGACAACGAATATTGGAGAATTGTAATGATGACCCTGAAAGAGCATGGGCCGTGTAGCCGTCTTTCTGTCATATACATCTTCTGATCTGATGCACATCACCTGGTATATTTATGTCTAATTAGTCTTTCTACATTTTGTTTTCAAAGTAACAAAGCTTTATTTACATGACCATACATTTACACTATTCAGTTCATATCTCTTCTGTTTATATAAGTGACTTTTTTATTCCTAATGAACAAGCCCAACAATGACCGTGGAAATGTAAAACTCTCTGAGATGATGATAGGAAGAAACCTTGAGAGGAACCAGACTCGGAAGGGAATCCCATCTTCTTTGCGTGATGATAAATTAAAAAAATGTGTAAAAATAGCCTGTAAATGTGTGAAGTATAAGATGGTTATACATTTTTGGCATGTGGCAAACGCTCTCGTCCAGAGCGACTTGCATTTAATCTCTTCATATCACTGAGCAGTGGAGGTTTAAGGGCCTTGCTCAAGGACCCAGCAGAGTCTGGCTTTAGTGGGATTTGAACTCACAGTAGTCCAACATCTGAAACCATGTAAATGAACCATGTGGGGGTTGAAGGTGTGATGTTTAATATTTCTTCAAAATACTTGCAATCATAATCCGTCTTTCATCTGTCTTTTTTCACCTTACACTCCCTGCCTCGTTTTCTCTCCCCCCTCTCTCTCACATACACACACACACACACACACAGTCTTCCTCTGCGTGTCAATCTTCATTCTTTTTCTTTTTTCTTTTACCCATCCCCTATTCATCCTCTCACTCCTTTTTTTATTCTACCCGTCTCACTCTTTCTCCACCCTCACTCTGTCATTCTGTTGATCTCCTCTCCACTTTCTCTATTTGTTCTTGTCTTTTCCCTCCCTCTCTCGTTATCTTTCTCTCTCACTCTCTCTCACGCACAGTGTTTTCCTTTCTCTCGCTCTCTATCTCCCTAAATCTGTCTCCATGAAATACTTCTCATCCCTCCATTTTCTTGTCTTCCTGAATACCCCTTCTCTCTCTCTCTCTCTCTCTCCTTCATTCTTTTTTCCTTTTCACTCACGCCATATTCCTGTCTTCTTGAATGCCCCCTCTCTCTCGTTCACCCTTTTTTTCCTTTTCACTCACTCTCTTTCTTTCCCTCTCACTGCGTCAGTGAAAGATGTCTCATCCCTTCATTTCTTGTATTCCTCATTACCTCACTTTTTCTCACCCTCTCTCTGTCATTTTGTTTATCTACTTCCCTTTTTCTCTTTTTCTTTCTCTCTCACTCTTTCTCTCTCTTAATCTATTTGTTCTCTTTTTCTCTCGCTCCTTTCCCTCCCTCCCTCCCCCCCTCCCTCCCTCTGCTTAAGTGAAAAGACTTCCTCCATTTTCTTGTCTTCCAGAATACCTCTCTCTTTCTCTCTCTCTCAGCCATTTTCTCCTCAAGTGTAGCCACTACAGTGAGGTAAACCAGGTAAAGGTTTAGTTATTAATGTTTATAATCTGACACTGTCTACACCTGACAATTTTAATGGTGACCCCGAAACGTCATAAGCAGTACAGCGGTCCTTCTGTCTCATCATACCGGGTGTAATTTATGTCCGATTAGTGTCTGTTTTGACCATACATTTACACTATTCAGTTCAATTCAATTTATATAAGTTACTTTTATTCCTATTGAACAAGCCCGACACAACTGTGGCAAGGAAAAACTCCCTGAGATGATGATAGGAAGAAACCGTGAGAGGAAATGGCCTCAGAAGGGGGAAACCCATTCTCATTTGGGTGATAAAAGTCTGTAAAAAGTGTCTGTAAATGTGTGTGTAGTGGTGAGAGCAGGCAAGTCCATAGGATGTTCTCAGCAAATTTGGTCATGCCGCGCAACGCAGGCAACCAACGGAAGCCAGCCACCAGGGCAGACCAGACAGGTGTAGCAGACGAGTTCAGGATCAGCACTCTCTCAGTAACAGCGTGTATAGCTTGTACACGTAGATGCGAATCCCCCGAATGTTTAACGTAAAACAGTGTTGAAAAATACATGACTGTTAACAAGTGTAACATTAATAAATAAAACAATAATAATCGTCGTCGTCAGCGTCATGGCTTTGGCTGCACAGATGTGTGATCCATGGGTGTATCCCAATCTCTTGTTGCAGCCCTGGGGAATCAAACCCTTCTTACTGACACTCCTTTTTTCAGTAGTGCCCACTCTACCAACTGAGATCTTCAGGCTGCGTAGTAATAATAATAATAACAATAATAATAAATTTCTAAACCTTTATCTGTTTTTCTATCGCTTTTCACTACATCTGTCTATCTATCCCTCTCTCTCTGCCATCTTTTTCCCTTCATATCTCACTCCCCCCTCCGTGTTTAGCCTTCCTCCTCATCTGTCATTCTCTCTATCTCCTTTTCTCTGACTCTTTTCCCCTTCATCTCTCTCTCTCTCTCTCTCTCTCTCTCTCTCTCTCTCCCTCCCTCCCTCCCTCTCACATTTTCCGTTTCATCAGTCTCTCTATCTCTCCATCTCATCTCTTTTCCTCTTCATATATCTCTCTCTGTCTGTCTCTTCACTCCTCTCAATCTCCCCCCCCCATATCTCTCTCTCTCTCTCTGTCTGACAGTCTGTCTATCTGTCTGTCTGTCTCTTTCTTTTTTTCACTCTTTGTTATA
>JAOUQT010032396.1:0-11390 GCA_025769995.1 Xyliphius kryptos
TCTATATTAGATCCCATACCCACAACATTACTCGAAAATGTACTACCGGAAATAATCCGGTATCATAAATCCTTTCATAAAAATTATCAATTCCTCACTCAGTACTGGATATGTCCCTAAATCATTTAAATTAGCAGTTATCAAACCTTTGATTAAAAAAACTAATTTTAACCCCTGTCAGCTGTCAAATTATAGACCAATATCTAACCTTCCCTTCCTATCCAAGATCCTAGAAAATGTTGTAGCGCAGCAGTTATGTTAATACCTGAATAAAAGTAAGGATTTAGGCCCCATCAGAGGACAGCGCTGGCTAAAGTTGTAAATGGCCTCTGATCATGGTTATGTTTCCATTATATTGCTTGACCTAAGTGCAGTTTTTAACACCATCGATCACGCTATTTTCTTCAAGGGCTAGATTGAGCACATCTGGGACATCATGTCTTGCTTCATCCACCAACGTCACGTTGCACCACAGACTGTCCAGGAGCTGGGGGATGATTTAGTCCAGGTCTGGGAGGAGATTCCTCAGGAGACCATCCACCACCTCATCAGGAGCATGGTCAGGTGTTGTAGGGAGGTTATACAGGCACTTGAAGGCCACACACAATACTGAGCCTCATTTTGACTTGTTTGACTCATTTTCATTAATGATCTAGGATGTTATTTGAGTGTTTCCTTTTTTTTTGAGAAGTTTATATTTATATATACGGCCATTTTTTATTACAGGAACACATCCTGATCCAAACTCCACACACACTATTCATATAATACACAGATAATTGACAGTGGGTAAATATATACTATCCATAAAATACGCAGATAATTGGCGCATGCGTAGTAGACCTACAGTGTTCCGGTTCTGTTTTGGCGAAACAGTTCATTCGGTTCAGCTCACTAATGAAGAGTCGATTTATTTGACTCAGTGTCGTTTTTTGTAGACCGGGAAAGATTTGCAGCATGAAGTCTAGTGATTGTTTATGTACGAACTCATGTTACTCTACTTAATAATGAACAAATATATGAGAGTCTATTATCTAAGGTCATCTTGAGTAACCGACTCCTTCGGAAATTCTAAATTCTCTCACACAAGATGCGAGCACACTTTTTTTATAAGAACAAAGAATCACAAAACTTGTTTGGTTGACGACAATAGCAGGTGAACACTTTATAATCGTAAAGTGACTATTATTATTATTATTATTATTATTATTATTTTAAACATTTCCTATGTTACTGCTACTTTAATGTTTTTTTTTTTATAATTTAGTCAACGTTTTATATTTTTTAGCACAGCGTGTCCATGTTTAGTCAAACGCAGCAAGCACCAAACGCATCTCAGCAACACATTTTTAGACTTGCTGTATAAAAATATATTAAATATTTATTTATTTATTTTGGCTTTCGGCTTTTCCTTACACCTGAGGTAGCCACAATGAGTCACTAGCATTGCCGTTCTGGCACTTGTTTTAGGTTGGATGCCCTTCCTGACGCAACTCTTCACTCTTTCGGTGGGTGTTTTGGGACAGTGTCTTTGTACGTTATTTTATGGCTGTTTGTATTTCTGGTGAATTGGGGTTCACACTTGGCCATTATATTTCTAAATGTAATTTTTATCTAATAATACAAATAAAACAAATGCTGTCATAAGGGTTCAGGTGGATTATCAAAATGTATATAAATATTTCAAACAATTAATATTTTATTCAAAGATAAAGCAATTATCATTATAAATTTATTTTAAATTGCTGCCATAACTCATCCTTTCACCGGTTAAACAAGATTAATGTACTGTATGTAGTACATGTATCCAGGTACTGTATGTATCTAGTACTGTATGTATCCAGGAGTACTAGCTTCATCAAATGCTAAATACTTATAGCTGACAGCATATAAGGTATATGTCTTAAGTTTTTTCTAATCCACCATATACAAATAACATCTACTGTATAAATCATACACCGCAACTGATTTTCTGCTGGCACACTATTATAAATATCCTGATTATATAGTACATTAAAATCAGTCATTAAAATATATAAAATGCTATTTAGATCAAACTATGAGTCCATGTGGACATGCTGAAGTTTTATCTCTAATTAGCCCCTATGTATAAGGTAATTACTCGGTGTATACAAAAGTAATGGTACCAAAAAGCATAGCTGTGTATTTATGAATTCTGAATAACAGTACCAGTTTTTTAATATTTTAGACATTACGTTTAAACTCAGGAGCCTTTATTTTTTTTCTGGAAAAGTGATCTGTTATGTAATTTGTTGCATTATTTACTGACTTGCAAACACTTGTGGTGTCCTTTTGCTGGGAAGGTAAAGCTTGGAAATCATTCTTTACTGACCCAATAATGCAGACTTCATAAAACATTTAATCTTCAAGATTTTTTATTTGTCGAATATAAGTTTGTAGCAGCTACAAATATATAGTGAAATAAGAAGCGACTGTTCCATAGACTATGCAATTAATTTAATTACCCATTTGATTCATTTGTTGTTCAATTAACTTCTAAATGCGGAAAAAAGTATAAAACTAGGAGAGAAACATCTCTAACAAAATTTCTACTAATAAAAATAGAGTGAGTAAGATTTGTGCACTGTGCAGTAAGTTGTTGTACTTTTAGCTGCTCACGCTAGAGGTCACCACAGCTTCCTGACACAACCCTTCCTTTTTATCATTAAGGCTTGGTGATTCACTCACTCACTCACTGACTGACTCTTCACTTTCTAAGCCATTGACTGTCTCACAGACTGACTCACTCTCTTAATGATTCACTGACCGTCTCATTCACTAAACTGTCTGAAATGCTGGATTACTGTCTCTGACTGACTGACTCACTTTGTTTGTTTTGCTTTTGTTTTATTGGTTTATTAACGTCATCTTTGACATTAACAGCCATATTGACGACAGGAACAAGGTTATATTCATACACAAGTTTCATATCTTATACTCAAATCATATCCAAACACAAGTGACAGTTTAGCATCTCCAATTTACCTAGCATGCATGTCTTTGGACTGTGGCAGGGAACTGGAGAACACATGTCCTGAACTACAGAAATTCCCTGGTCACCCCATCCGGGAAGTGCTGCTGGCATCCTTATTTCCTGTGATAATTAACTGCATGAACCTTTTTATTGTTATTTTTGTTATACCATACAAGTTTCTATACAATTGGTTACTAAGGAAATAGTAACTCATTAGAACAAAATAATTTTTAATACCACTTTTGGAATCAGTTAGTCAAAATTTACAGATGCCATTAGATTTTGCATACACTCATTATGAACGTGAATTTCATGGCAAAATTGGAATTCTTTTTTTCAGTGACTTCTTTTAAAAGGGTATTGCAATCAATATAGGGTGAAACCTATATGTGGCACCTATACTATACATGGGGTCTAAAATAAACATACAATACATCAAATATTTGGAGAAATGTTTCTTATAAACTCTATGTTTCCTCATTTTACTCAATTACAGAGATCTTTAAAATGCATGATTTGCGCTCTGTCTCTGAAGAATATTAATATTAATTCTGCATTAATGAGTCAGTACAAAATAAATAGGTTTCCAACAAAATGTTATGAGGATAACAAATGATTTAACAGACCACTTTTTGACAAATGTCATGTCATGGATTTCTTAAATAAGGATTTCTTAAATAACCTCAGTTTTGCTTGCAGTAGTCTGACCTCATATAAATCAGTCCACGTGATTCTGGATATTGTCCATGTCTTCTGACTCCCTTCCAAAATTCTTTTTCATTTCAAATCATTACAATTCCTTCAATGTTGTCATGTGGGAGCCGCACACATGACTATAGTATTGTAACTTGTGGGATTTGATGTGCTTCATAAACTCCATTTCTGTTCTGGCTATTTTGTAGACTTTCTCAGTAGTCTTCATCTTCAACCATGAGAAGACAATTGTTTTCAAAAGCCTGAATATGTCTTTCTTCATTGTCCAAGCTTCACATTCATATTTGGCTACTAGTCAGATCAAGATTTTTTTAGTCCTAGCTTGGCGTTGGTGCAAATTGTTTTTCCATATCTTTATCAGTTTGACCACCAATCATCACCATGCCCACTGCTATACTTGACTCCACTTCACTGGCACAATTTGTTTCTCTACATCCCAAATATGTCAGTGTCTACTTTCTCCAAACTTCTGCCTTGAACATGGTTCTTCCACAAATCTTGAATCAGGATGTTGAACAGACATGGTGATAGGTTGACTCTTTTTTTTTTACATGGGCCCATTCTTATGTGTAATGGGCCGATGGGTGGATGTTCTGATGGCTGTACTGATTGTAGAGATTTCTGAACAGTCGAACCAGGTGTGAGGGTTTATCCATAGTCGGCCATGCTGTATCACAAAGATTGAAATAATTTGTTAAATTTATGAAACAAAATACAGTTCCTGGTTCGTGTCTCCAAGATCATATGGAGGTTTATGATCTGATCCCTTATTCCTTGTCTTGCTCTTTGGAACTTTCTATTCAAACTTACTGCCTTCTAGTAGCAAAGCTCCAGACAATATCACTCTCAGACTCTTAGGAACACTCAAGATTTTTCACCATGTTAAGGTAGCAGACCATTTTCAGACAAAAAAAATAATGAAAGCTGCTTAGATTTGCTACCAAAATAAAACAAATCCAGATCAACTGTGGCCAATTGTTACTTGGAATGCTGTTTAAGAAAAAAAAAAAGACTTCTATTCACTTCTGTTATTTATTATTTATATGTTTATTATTTAATTACTATTTCTGCACTTTATTAGGTAGACCTGTTCAATTGGTTGTTAACACAAATATCTAATCAGCCAATCACATGGCTGCAACTCATTGTATTAATGCATGTAGAGATGGTCACGGAAACTAGCTGAAGTACAAAATTAGCATCGGAATGGGGAAGAAATTGATTTAAGTGACTTTTAAAAAACTGCTGATATACTGGGATTTTCATGCACAGTCATGGCTACGGTATACAGAGAACAGTGAGCAGAAGTTGTGTGGATGAAAATGCCTTGGTGATGTGGGATGTCAGAGTAGAATGGGCGTACTGGATCGAGATGGTAGAAAGGCAACAATAAATCTTTTGTTACAACTAAAGAATGCAGAATATAAAAAATCTGGTGAAAGTATGTCATGATGAATTGAGGCAGTTGTGATGTCAAAAGGTAGTCCAACCTTTCACTAGCTAGGTGTACCTTGAAAGTGGTCAGTGAGTGTATGTAGAAACATTTTTGGCAACATTGTTTTCTTTATGGTGTTGTTTTTTTTTTTGCATGTGCCTAACACCTTTTCCACAGTACTATGAAGGTTTTACTAAGTGTCTTGGAGAAACAATCATACAAACATGAGCAAAACAATATATCTTTTTAATAAATGTTTTTATTAGTTAGTGTTAGTGATAGCCTAAAATGATTATATACATATGCTTTACATCTTGTTGTATTTCCACCAAAATTTGCCTTTGGATTTCAATAAAGAATAATTTAAGTTATTTGTGTCACTTCAATTTCAATACACAGACTGTTCAGGCTCTATTTATGTACCAGTAGCCAAGAAGTTGATGACGTTTCCCTTCTCTCCTAGGAAACCTGTGTCTGGCAGAAGGAGGGGGAACTTGGTGTAACATGACCTCTGGGTTTGATTTTTTTTTCACTTATTTGCAGAGGTAAAGATAACATAGCGTTTCCACTGACAGATGAAGACGGTGTTCGCTGGAATAGTTTTTATGCTTGCAATAGATAAAAGGTGAGCATTGTGTGTAGTCGCTATTTTGTCCTGTCCCACCTGCTGCCTTATTGTGTCTCTCTTGTGTGTGTTTCTCTGCATGTGGGCTTGTGTGTTAATGTTACTAAAAAGAATAAAGTGCGCTGCTTTGAGAAGGGAGGATATTTTGCAAGGTGAGACTTCAGGAAGAATTAAGAGAAACTGAAATTTCCTGTAGTGCCCTGGGTTGCCAGATTGGCTTTGCTCTTACATGTTTAGCTTTTTCTGGTTCCAGCAATTACAGTAAGACTTTTAACCTACATTTACCTCATAACAGGCAAAATTATACTCACCGACCTTTTTCTAGAAAAATATTGGACCCTCTTTTTCTTTCAGAACTGCCTAAATTCCTTGTGTCATACTTTCAATAGAGACTGTATTCAGCATTCCTTGTTTGTAACAAGTGGTTATTTAAGCTACTGTTGACTTTCTATCATCTTGTAACAGTCTGCCCATTCTCTCACATCAACAAGGCATTTATGTCCACACAACTGCAGCTCACAGGATAGTTTCTCTTTTTCTGATCATTCACTGTAAACCCTAGAGATGGTTGTGAGTAAAAATCCCTGTAGACCAGTTTCTGAAATACAGCCCGTCTGTTACCAATAACCTTGCCACGTTCAAAGTTTCTTAAATCACCTTTCCCATTCTGATGCTCAGTTTTCACTTAAGCAAGTTGTCTTGACCACCTGTACATGCCTAAATGCACAGAGTTGTGGCCATGTTATTGGCTGATTAGATATTTGTGTTATTCAGAATCAGAAATACTTTATTAACTAACTAGAAATTGAACAGATGTACCTAATAAAGCTTATATTATTCACATAACTACTTTTAAATCTGAAATCTTATGGTAGCATTTTTTTTTTATCTTTCGCATTTTCTCTGCCACTAGGTGTCGCCACAGCGATTCACTCGCAATGTCAATCTTGAACAATCTTCACCCTTTTGGACTTGAAATAAAAATATCAGCGGAAAATCACTAGGCTATTTTTCAGACTTTATTATAATGTGTGCAAATAAATGGTTAAAAGAAAGAAACACAGGTCTGGTAGAACCTTTTTGACCAGTGTATCTGTAGAGAGTTAATGTGATGAGGAACTATTTTTTAGGAGCATGCTTTTGCAGGTATTTTGCTGACTGACCTGCCTATACGAGCAACACATGCCTGATACCAAGATAAAAATAGATTTAGAATACATTTATATTTAACAAACAGCATTATCTTACTCCTTTTTTGATTAAAGTTTAGCGTTATTAATTACCCATATCTATTGTTAATAGGCATCGGTCATGTATACATATCGACACCATCCCAAAATAAACACCTAACTCATTGTTTTAAGTTTTACACGAAACACAAAATAAAAAATAGCTTAAGTCGCACTCTGGATCTAGGCCATTATAATAAAGGGTTAGAATCAATAATCTATTCTTAGAATCAACTGAGGGTTTCGGCGATTTTACCACAGGTGGCCAGAATCATGAGGAGACGATTTAGGCAAAAAAAGTCAATATTGCAAAAAAAAGATAATATTGAATATTAGTTTTACTTTGAAAGAAGTTGAAGCTTTCTTCCCAGCACCGTGTTTTCTTTCATTGACTTCAAAACAAAAGAGCTTTCTTTCAGTATGGATTAGCTTGTGGCTACTCCAGACCCTGATGACCAAATGAGATCAGGGTGACACACAGGGCTAAGATTTAAAGGGCAGGTCAATATTAATTGATTTAAAGCCGGCCCTTGGAGGCAAATGTGTCTATAGGGCCACTTGGCTCTAGTGTGTTTCAATCACAGGAGCCAGGAGAGGAAAAGGATGTTTTAATAAAGGATTGTTCTACTATCATGTGTCTGGTATCGCACAGAGCTGTGCTGACCTGAGATCAGGTTTGCCCGGAGATTGGAATGTGGTTGAGGAAATCTCATGTCATTATATATCAGAAGAAGGATTTGGTGTAGCAGCAGTCATTGTAGGATTCGTCTGTGTTACGGTTGGCACTGCTTTCCCTCTGTGAGGTAAACACTTCTTATTTTTCCTTTTCACTGTATGCCTTTGTTTGCCCATTGCCTCTTAGAGGATTTTATTAGCTTGGTTAAAATGCGCTGTGAATTTCCAGAGCTTTGTATTCTGAGGATTACATTGCCTTGCCTTGGTTCAGATAAAAAAAAAACATCTTATTTAGTTTCAGGAAGTTTGGTAAAAGGTTATAAAGACCTGATGGTTGCAGAATATCAAAGCGTTCTGTTCCGCTGTAGTTACAGATTATCAGCAGTGCTTGCTGCCTGAAGTTAGAGCTATACAAACAGCATTAAGTCACGCGGAAATGTAAACAGTGTCTGTCCATTGCATGGTTGTAAATGAGGTGTGTGAGAAATAGTTTGTAGCAGATGTTTCTACATTAACTTGTATTACACTCAAACTCTAAATACAAACCACAAATAGATACAGTACCTTAAGACTGTTTTTATATGCATTGTTTAAGCTTGTTTTTCATATAGAAATGTTGTACTGTAGCCTTAGATTCTATTATTTCTTTTGATTTTTATTATTAATTTTTTCAGACTTCATTGTAGTGGGGAGTTTAGTTGTGTATTACCCAAACCAGGGAACTGCAACACCAGGAACAGGTGTTAAGGCTATGGCTTTTTTTGTGTTGGAGCTTTTCTACAAGAAAAAACAGCTATAGGGGTCATGAAGACTATTCAACTGACCTCAAGTATTATCTCCCTTACAGTATTTGACTATATTCTAACTTTTAAATCTCTTGTTTAATTTCTATTTAAATACATTTTTGCAGCATGATCCAGAATAATGTTACAGATATTACTGATACAGTAATGACACACATTTCGGTAATAAGAATTTAAAGGGTATATTTGATGTTTTCAGTACATCAGTGTCATACGCCGTCATCAATTTTCCATGGTTGGATGCACTTAGGGATTGGGAAAAACGGACTGAGTTTCCCAATCTCTTGTCACCTGTTGCAGACCTCCCAACTTTCCAGCTGCAAACTCTACCAACTTGAATTATCCAGGCTGCAACTTTAATAATGATTTAGAAAATAATAATAAAAAATAAAAACATTAAATGAGAAGGTATACAGACTTTTGCCTAATACGATGTGTGTAAGAAGTTTTGATTATTAGGAAAGCCAAAAAACACAATGGAGCTGCACACATGTACATCCTGTATTCTTGCAGTAATCTCACAATAGTTAGACCACAATCATTTGTAGTATAGAATAGTTTTATATAGTATTATAGCAAGTTGAGCCTTGGACCAATAAATTCTATGTAATAACTGTTCTTAAATGTACTTTAAATGCCTCATTCTAGTGCCATAGTCACTTAGGTTGGATAAGGCAGCAAGTGGCCTGGTTGTTCCAAACGAGTTTTGGAGGACACTGTGCTTTTGTGCAGCTGTTTTGTTTTGTATCCTCCACACAATCCTGTCTCTGAGATCTACAGGCTTCAGTTTCACGTCTTAAATTTGGAGGCTCTGAAAACTTATTTAAATGTAATATTTCATTTTTTTTTATTTCTGTAAACAAGTAAAAACTCTAAAGATTTCCTGAAGATAGTTGAGCAACAGTGGGAAAAAAACATAATGTAATGTATTTTGGCTGGCAGTCTTGTTTAACATATTCTAGATTTGTTAGCTTTACAGCCATGTGGTTGATTTGAGCAGATGTGCATGCAGTAAACAGCAATACATCTTTTGTTTGATGTGGAAAATGTGCAGTGGCAAGAGTCTTTGAGCTGACTGGAACCTTAAGGCAACTATCTAACATTATTGTCTTCTGCACTTAGTGACATTAAAGGCGAATGCAATGGGAAGTGTACACTAGCTTTGGGAATCGTCTAAAAAGCTAATTTATGGATTCTACTTGTGCGCTCAGAGTGAATTAGAGAAGATCTTACATTTTTAATGAAATGACCGAAAGTATTTAATTTGCACTGCTTAAATCATGTTTTTTATGTGTGGATATTCTTTTCTCTTGCAGCTTCTACTTAAGTTATGACTGACGCTATGTTTGGTAGCGGTAACCACCAGTGGGTTTGTCCCAATGACCGGCAACTTACTCTGAGAGCCAAGTAAGGATTAAAACCATTTTTTCCATCGTCCCACTGAAGGATCTATAATCTAGTACAATATTTCCTATTCACCATTTATCAGTTTATTATAATGGTAGACTAAATGGTGTTGGAGTGGGGAAGTCTGAAAAGATAAAATCCAAATTCAGTGACTTCTGTCCCATTATTTATAATTATTTTTCTGAATGTGTTAATACTTCTGTTGCTACAATTACATCATATGTATTTTTTATTCTTTTTTTTATTTACAAATGTATTAGAGTATCATTAATGATCTTGCAGGTTCAGTTGTTTTTCCTTCATGTCTGATATAGAATCTTGTTCTTAAATGATTGAGGTAGTACACAAAGAATTAATTTCAGCAATAGCTTGGAGACTGTTTTGCCAAAGTGTTTTGTGGCACATTGGACTTTACCTTTACATTACCATAGATCACTGCAAAAAATGTTTGGCACCACCTAGTAATTAATATACCAACTCTTGTGTCGGTTTAACATAGAAGTTAAATGTAGACATTAATGTAGAAGTCTGGCCCCATATAATCCAGTCCACATTCTGATGTTTCATCCAGGATATTCTTCCTCGTCTTCTGAGTCCTTCCACCTGTCCTGCCATTACACTTATGCTTTCAGTGCTGTGATGTGGTTGCCTCATCTCATAACCATAGTAATGTACAGTAGCTTGCGTGATTTGATGATATTCATCCATGAGATCCTCAACAATGTTCGGATATTTTTGATATATTTAACAAATAGAATTAATTGTTTCTTTATACTTCTGTCTTTTTAACAAATGTGAAAGTAAATGAACAAATTGTAGTTTTTTTTTTATTATACACAAACACAATTCCAGACACTTGGAGCATATTAACTACAAACACGATTCCAAAAGATTTGGGACAAAAGACCAAACTGTAAATAAAAAGAAATGCCTTAATTTACAAATCTCAAAAACTGATATTGTATTCACAATAGAACATAGACATGTTAAATGTCGAAAGTGAGAAATATTGAAATTTCATGACAAATAATAGCTCATTTGAAATTTTGTGACAGAAACACATTTTAAAAAAAGTTGGGATGGGGAAATAAGAGGCTGGAAAAGTTAAAGGTACAAACAGCTGCAACTCATTAGGTCAATTGGCCATAGGTCATTAACATGACTGGGTATAAAAAGAGCATCTTGGAGTGACAGTGACTCTCAGAAGTGAAGATAGGAAGAGGATCACCATTCCCCCTAATTCTGCGCCGGCAAATAGTGGAGCAATATCAGAAAGGTTAGACCGTGTAAAATTGCAAAGAGTTTGAACATATCATCATCTACATTGCATAATATCATCAAAAGATTCAGAGAATCGAAAGAATCTCTATGCGCAAGGATCAAGGCTGGAAAACCATACTGTGTGCCCAGGATCTTGGGCTCAATAATATTTCCCGAGAACATTATCTGGGAACGGCAAATGGCACAATAAATTGTGTTCACAGATAATGTTCTCGGGAAATATTAT